>SNQJ01S0108374.1:27370-43232 GCA_010110895.2 Picea sitchensis
TTATTTGGCATATTTCTTAGGGTGATTGGACACTTTTGGTAGTAGGTATGAGTTATTGAGGGTTTCAGCCTTCTATTGGGGCGTGGCATTCTTCAGCTGGAGAGTTTGGCATTCAGATCTGCTTGTATTGATCTTCATTTCTTGTTCAACCTTTGGAGGCATCTTTTGTATTAGCGGGAGCATTTTGTAGCAGCTCTTATCTATTGTCTATCTTCTTGGCCATCTGTTGAGCATTCCAGATCGGCATCTCCATTGTAGCAGATTCTTCTATTTTATGAATAAAGAAGATTTGAGATGTTTTGGCTTGTCTATCTTATTGCATATGGTTGAGGTATGTACCATGGTTATCTCTTTTTGTTATTTGCTGCATACACACATATAAACACAACTAAACAAATAGATCAACAAACTGTTTGGCGAAATACCACAACCAGGAAAAAGTTTTTAAAAGGACACCAAAACAGTGATGATCCTTTCATAATGGCTTGGGATCATTACATGTCATCCATATTTCTTGAAATGTCATTAGAAATCATGTCATGACTACCACGTCACTCTGAAGATTTCCCTTCGGAAAATAAAACAAAGAATGATTTCTGGACCGCCCAAGGTTCCAAAACTCCGGGGTTCCAAGGCCTCGAAATACTTATAATGGTTCAAATGTTTACTCTGAGAATTCCTCCTTCAGATGATTTCTATCATCCTTTATTTAAAACCCCCAAATACTGAAGTTTTGAAGTACTTAACACTAAAGGATTTTTGAAGCATGATTAATTAAAAGATAAAAGTTATTAGTTAATGATTAGTTTCTCCCGCAATTCTGCTTTCCGCAGATTTGTCTCGTCTTACATTCAAAGCCTGCAAATGCCGAACCACCAAAGTATTAATGGAATTTATAACTCGCTAAGGTTAAATATTTTCGAAATCGCTAGTTAATAAATTCCATATGTTTTTAATAATCACCTTGTCAGTAGATCAATTTGAATATTGATAGAGTCTATGAATAAACACATTTCGAATCTCAAGTCATTCTACCATTTGCAATTAAATTTTTCCATTCAGTAATTGAGAGCTTAGAGGCTACTCTTATCACAGTAAGCTTAATTTCATTTCTCTGAGAATTATGGCGTCGTACAAACTAGGAAAGAAGCAAGATGCATTAGTAGATGATTCCAACCCAAACACAGAGATTCTCTCCAACACCACTTTGTGAATTACAGACACCATAAAGTCTTGGAAACAGGTCTACGATATATTGGAACATGAGATTATTTCCTGTCCAGACGATTCAATGGAAGAAGAAGACGAGTCGTTCTCATCCAAGCTCAGGTTGGTGGCTCAGTGTGAACTTCACAAGATCGATGCTCGACCAAAGATAATACCCTAAAATGACATGATAAGTTGGGCTCTGGAGCATGTTGATATTCAAACCAGAAGCATTATCAGTTACCAAAACACCTATGTTGGCTCCTTTCGTCTGGAGGACATACAAGTAATGTATAAACTATCTTTCGCACCCAAATACACATATAATGCAGCGTTTACTCTAGATTTTGAAAGGAAAGAATGCACTCAATATGGAAGAAGTGACCATGACATAATCAAGACCTGGTGGGGAAATCTATCCAAGTTTAAATCCGATGCCCATGGTATATATTCCATAACATCCTTAGATGCTCATTATTTATACATTGCCATGATGCTCTGCCGACTATTTGGAAAGAAAAACTCGACACATTTCACAGTTGAATGGGTGTCTATAATCAATGAAGCGACTGAAGTCTATACTTTCAACTGGGCCAAAATATTGTCGAATAACCTGGCTAGGGAGGTTTCCAAGTACAAATCGTTTAAATCAACAGGCCAGCATGCTCCTTTTTACATGTACGCCATTTTCTTCATGACTCCATTTCCCCCAATGAACTGGAGCTAGAACCCAGCTAGTTCTGAACCTATACATTTCTATCACTCCAAACTATGGGAGGAAAAAGATAAAGATTTATTTTATGAGATCTGTCACAATGTAGTGGTGCCGATTCATATAGATATCTATGGTCACCCTCTGCCCAGGATTTCAGAGAACATTATGGGGAAATTAGGCACGATTGCAGACTGGTACAATGAATAGAACTTCTCTTACATCAAAGTGTTCGGCTGCTTCGTTCCTCCCCATGCCCTTCCAAGATTCTTGCCTAATAGGTTGGTCTACAGAGAGGTGGCATAGCAAACAGTTGCAGGAGGAATTGCCAAACACTTGAAAGTGTCTCAAAAAAAGGTATGGCCTTGTTTTCTCATACAAGTTGGCATGTTTACATTGTTAGATTTTGGTCATTCAAAAGTTGAGGCTGCAGCCTTGGAAGTTGTCAAATTAGTCGACATTGAGTTAAAAAAACATGATCCTCACAAAATAGTCGAGAATCATTTGGCCCAATTCAACATGAAAATATATATATACACAAAGACTCCCCTTATGCAAATGTTTTTCGAGGAGCTAGATCATATGAAGAAGTCAGAAATAGATTTCAGTCTCTTCCTCCTGACCAACAGGTTGCTTTCCTGAACTTTCAAAACCATAGAAGGAACAACTTTCCTAGGATTTTTCAAGGAGATTCAAAGACCATTCCATCTTCACATGAAACTAGATCCACAGAACCCCAACGAAGTAGCTCCACTGATGAAAAAATAGAACAAGTATTAAACAATAGAGATGCATTATTTAAACATATAAAAGCATCAATGCCAGGCCTAAATGATCAAGAGTTATTAGCTTCCCTTAAAGTCTTCATGAAAGATGATCATGGTTCTCCCCCTTCATCACCAGTTACTACCACTATTACTCCCTGTCTTACTAGTGCAGAAAAGTCTACTGCAATTATTTCCCCTATTCCCTTAGTAACTCCTATATCAACTAGTTTTGACGTTCCCAGTTCTGAAGTCATCCATCTAGACAAACTCACTCCCATATCGCCTAAAGAGATGCCCCCATCCAGTTTCTTTTTAAATAAGAAAAGGAAAGCTATCATCACAAAAGAATCTCACCAGAAGGGAGGAGTGACCACCAAGAAACACATAATATTATATGATGGACATGAAAAAAAATGATTCTGAATTTGCAAAAGAGGTTGTCGATTCACTAGGAGTATTTCCACTTCCAACCAATGGTCAGTGGGCAATATTTCAAAGCAACTGCAAGAAAAGTCTCTCTTGGTTGAACAGTTGCAGAATGAAATCAAGAGCACATAACAAGTTATCAAGAGCAGAATGAATTATGACATACAACAGATCAGATTAGCCTATAAACAACAGATGAAACAGCTACAAGAAAAACTGGAGATGACTGTCCAGAATAGCAATTCCATAATTGTTAAGCGAGACAATTCAATACAACAGTTGGAGTCCATAATAGCTTCACTGGAAAAGAAAAACATAGATAATACTTCATTCAAAAAAAAACAAGCATCTAAAATCAATGAAAATTTGGAAGCTATCAATCAGAATCTGTATCAAAAAATGGATACTATTCAGAAATACTATAAGGTAATAAATAATTCTCTGAAAAGTATTTATGAGAAAGAAAACGATGCCTATATGGCCAGATCCAAATTTCAAGAATTCATTTTATGCAGGTAGAAAGCCAATATTCCTGGTCTCACTCATTTCTCACAATCTGAACAGGTGAAAGCTTAAATGGCCTTGAAAGTTTGGGAGACAAACCTACAAGAAAGCAAGAAACTTGCTAGGGAGGCAAAGGAGGCTTGTTTGAATACCCTGTCTGTTGTAGAGACAAAATTGGTTGAATTCAAAGGTAATGATATCTCTGAGACACTCAAGCAAATTGACATGGAAAAGAATAAAGAAATCGCTAGAAAGAATAAGGAAAGTATACAATCTATCATCGAACAGATGAACCAGATTGATTTGCTCAAGATCAACGGGTTGTTGCTAGAACCTAGTTTGCAACACCAAATTACATCCTAGACAATAATGAAGATCTAGGAGAAGCTACCACTGGTACATAAGAAGGTATTTACCTTCGAATTGAACAAGAACAATGAACCTTCCAGATTTTTCATAGCATTGATGGAAATGTGTACCCAATTCAATGAATAGTCAAAAGAAAGCACATCCGAGACCAAATAAAGGAGCTTATGAATGAAATCAAACCTATTTGAATATTTGAAGTGTTGTCAAATGAATCCTAGAGATGGCAGATAGTTTTTTTATTATAAAATCAAACCTATTTTCATATCTGAAGTGCTCTCACATGAAGTGGATATCCTCCTCACATTTTTATTGTGGGATGATTTTGGTCACAAATAGGAAAAAAAATGACATTTGAGAGATTTTGTAAAAGGGAAAGACAAAGAATGTATCCAACTGGATTCAATTTCATAATATTGTTTATGAAAAAGTTTTTGTAATCTTAAAAAAAGTTTAAATCGTTTTGTGACTACATATTAGTTAACATGTTGAGTGCAAATTTATGGTGTTTTCCAATGTTTAATATTCTTTTATTGAATTTCGTATTTAAAAAAAAAAATTAATCATTTTCCTATCAATAGATGAATTGAACCTCTTTCTACAAGAATTTAAGAGGCTCTTCAATCCATAATTAAAGATGAACGATTATGTTTTTTACCCCTTACTACTCTACTGCTGCATGTGCAACTTTCGCTCATTACATTTTACATGTAAGGATAATTTGTGATAGGGTATCATATTCAAATATAAAATTTTGTTGAGCATGTTTCCAACAGATTCCAACACATATGTGACTTTATAAATGACATAGTTTTATGGTCACTAACCCTATAACAAAGACAACAAACACTTGTTAAATATAATAATTCATATTATTTCATTTTTTTTTAAATTGTTCAAAAATCTTATAAATAAATATAAAATTTTAAAAATCTTAAATTCCATTAATATATTAATAAAAAATAATCCACATTTCTTTTCTTTAAATATATTTTGCTCATTTAAATGGTTTGGTGTTTACCTTAAGATGCAAATTCTTACCCATCCATATTTCATTAGTTAATCAAATAAATATTAAATAATCATTTTGAGATTTTTACTTATGTAAATTCTCAGTCATTCATATTTCACTTTAAGCCATGAAATATGCTCGGCGTATAAGGACTTTCCCATCTATGTATATCTACATAAGATGCTCGGCGTTTAAGAACTTTCCCATCTGCTACAAGGAAGCAGCACTTACAATGAGGCAGCTCTGGTACAACTCACCACGTNGTAAGAACTTTCACGTCTGGTAAGATAAGATGCTCACCACGTAAGAACTTTCACATCTGGTACAACTTGGGATGCAGCACAAGGAATACCCCTAGCACAATGGCATTAAATGATGTCCCTGGTGAACAACGATAAGAAATATAAAAACCAAAATAAAGTTATAGAAATGAAAGATGCTCCAAAGTCTATGAAGAGACAAGTGTAAAGGAAATAATATTTCTTGCTCCAAAGTCTATGAAGAGACGAAATAATATTTCTTGCAACGAACAAATAAACGCTCTTCATGGTTGATCTCTTTTATCCACTAGCTGAGAGTGAAAATTAATAGAAAAGGGATATTTCTATTTATAGTGTAGATCAAAATTCATCCAATCTGAAGTAAACAAAACATTGAGAACAACAATCAATTCAATCTAGTCCATTGTTCATTTTTTATATAAAAAGGAATATCTACTCAAAACAGTGAATTTCTATGCCTATCACATAATTTAATAAGAAGGAAACACCTACATTGAAAGCACTTTGGAATAAATTCACGACCCACCATATTATTAGTGATCAATCCAAAACAAAATTACTTATTATAGAAACATATATTGTTATTTGCATTGGAGATATTAACAAAGGAAATAACAACTTTTGTGGTTTTAGTTTTCATCATTTAAGCAACTTTCCATTTGATAAATTAGGTCACTCATTCATAATATTGATGTTTAAAGGATCATGTGTTAAGACAAATACCAAATTGATGTATGAGACCCCCTTTTATGTGGGACAAGGGACTCCCTTAACAATGTTAGGTTTAACTCTATTAAGAACCTCTCTGCCCTAAGAAAAATCTTGTAATGTGCTTAATCAATAATCTTTGTAATCATTGAAGGAGTTGATATCATAGATTTTACCTAGCTTCTCTTTACTGTATCATGTGAGTTTGTTGTGTAAGGTAATGATGTAAAATAGGGAGTCATTCTCTCCTTTATCATTAGTTTGAGATCCTAAAGTTGATGCCTCCACCATTGTTCATGTTCCTCCGCTTCTAGATAGAACCAAATCATTGAAATGGTAATGAACATTGCCACAATAATAAAGATAACAAACGTAATGAAGTGGATGCTTTGAGGTGTATCAAGGGGCCAAAAACTTGTCATTCCTATATTTAATTAAGTTATCACTTAAATGCACAAGAGGATTATAGAAAGACCCTTGATACGAGGAAGAATTATCACACCAATATTTAAGGAGATGATAAGTCTTCTATATGTCTCTCTATACATTATTTAAATGATACTTGAGTTTAGATCCATTTAATTATGTGTGATCAACTTTACTCTAGAGTGCAAATAGAAAACAATTAAACTTCAATTAATAAGCCATCAATAGAGCTTCCAAATATGCCTCCACAAACACTATCTTTAAAAGATAGAATACCATTTTATTTTATTTGTTATGTTTGATTATAAATGAGATACATACATATTTAAGTTGTGTTTAATTGTAGTTAATGACCTACACACATATTTAGGAATGACCTACACATATTTAAGATCTGTTGTATAATTGCTACTTAAGGGTTTAGCTCGGGTGGTTGGGAGATCTAGTTGTTCTCCTCCCCACCCAAGTTCAATTNTGTGTTTAATTGTAGTTAATGACCTACACACATATTTAGGAATGACCTACACATATTTAAGATCTGTTGTATAATTGCTACTTAAGGGTTTAGCTCGGGTGGTTGGGAGATCTAGTTGTTCTCCTCCCCACCCAAGTTCAATTCCCTCTAAGTGACATGTTGGCTCATTGTGATAAGGATTGAAGGGTAGATGCCCCCTAGGATAGAGTTTCACTTTGGTGCACCTCGGGATGCCTTGACCCTTTTTAAGTCACAAGTTATTGGTATATATAGCTTGCAAACTATTGGACATACTCTTAGGTTATAGTGGAAGCCAATTGATTTGATCCCAGGCCTAGCCCAGATCATTCTATTGAACTATTGATTCCCATGTTTAAAAACATTAGTTACATATAGTTAATGATTTACACATATTTAGGAATGACCTACACCAACGATCAATGACCAAAATAAACTAAGTAAACAAAATAAATACTAGCCTCATTGAACAAATTAATTTAATTAATTTTATAATGGGCATTGGGGGTTCGAGTGGTAAGCCAAATTATTTGTAGTTAAGGTCCTTCATATTTTGTATTTCCAATGAGTGAAAGGATCCTTTACTTCTATCTTGGGGCTTGGGAAAGTGAAACACTCTGAAGTTGTTCATATTTTGCAACTCCAATGACCGTAGGTTGTATTTGGGGCTTGGGAAGACAAACTTCCTAGAATACTTGAATGCCCCTTTTTCATTTTGCAGTCCTAATGGTTGAAGGATTTCTTTGTACGATAATCTTTGAAGAGTAATATACTCTTGAGCATACTCAAAGTTTCGAAAAGTAAGATACTTCAAAATAATGCATGGAGGTTCCCAACATCAAGCTAACAGTGGCATCGACTATAGTGCACTCAAATCATCCCATTTTCAACAAGCCTCTTTTTTATGGTGAGTGAAAGTTCCACATGTTTTGATCATTTTTTTAAAAACCAACGATCTAGGTCATCTTAAAATTGGCCAAAACTCCCATGGGAAAAGTTCCCATCACAGAGGTGGAACTTTGTGTTGTGACCCCTCTACGTAACATAAAAAAAATATTTGATACCTATTAATTTAAATGCAGTGAAACCTGCTTAAAATGTGCATGCTTTTAATAGCACTATTAAAAACATGAATGCAACTAATGTATCATTCTCAAAATAGCATATACTTTTGCTAAAAGTCAATGTTCATGCACAAAACTAAAAACCCATTAATAGAATTGATAAACAAAGATTAAAAAACAACTTATTTGTTAACAATAATGAGCAACTGACTGTGGGGGATAAACGTTCCATCCAATCATAGATTTGTTTCTCCAAATCTTAGCAACAAATCACCCCTGAGTTGGGGCTAGTATTCCTTAAAAGAGGGCATCTCTCACACATCCCAATTCACTCTCACAACCAACTAGTTTTCTAACAACTATCCCAATCCTCAATCTCTCTTCCCCTCAACCTATGAAACCCAAGGAATTGGGACCCCCCTTCATTGCACACAGTCCCTCAGGCCTTCCCACTTCCTTCCAAGGCTCCAACACAAGGTTAGATAGGAATCTCTATTGTTGGGGACTCCAGGAATGCTAGTAGCCCCAAGAAAACTAACAAAACAACCCATTGTTGAAGGGAAAATATTTCACACAGAAATCCCCCTCTCTACAGGACTAAAAACCTCCATATTCATGCAACAAGATCTCCAAAAAGCTACCCATAACACTTACTATAGCTTCCATCAAGCTCCAATGCTCTCCACTCCCTTGCTACTCCAAAAACAAATCACAATGCCCACTTGAATTTCTCTTTTACCCATGAGAGTTTACTCACATTCCCCAAAATTGATTGTACTTAGCCCCCATGCTCTCATAACTATGGGATGTATATTTTCCCACTATCCCCTCTTACACATGTTTAATGATTGGGCCCTCATACACTCAAAAGGAAATTACAAGGTTCATTCAAAGTATTAATTTTAGGAAAGTGGGTTGGAATTAATACCCATGAATAATCCCCGCCCTTGGACCCATTTCTTAGACATTCCTAAACATTCCCGTCTCTTGTGGAAACTTAGCCCCCAGTTACTCCGTTTTTGTCCTCCCACAACCAACATCACATTTATTTTATTACTACAATCATATACAATGTTTACAAATTACATATTTGGGCCCACGGACGTACATCATATTTAATTATACATTACTAAAACATGGATTATAAATGGGGGTGTTACACTTTGACTAATCCAGGTGGATATTGGTGGCCACCCACCTATTCCAACTGGCTCCTTTTGACAGTTTTTAGTTCAACATGTTTCTCTGTAATGATGACATTTCTTTGTAATTGTGGGTTCTTCCCTTCTAGGGATATCCTAAAGCCCTACACAACATCAAGGTAGATATTGGTGGCCACCCACCTATTCCAACTGGCTTATTTTGGAAGTTTCATGTCAATACATCTTTTTGTACTTCCATGGCCATTTTGGGGCCCTAAACAATGCTTTTTTGGCTTCCCACAGTCAAATTGTAGATGGAGTTAGAGTTTGATGGGATAATGTGTATTTCTCGAAATGACCTTTCCAATAGGCTATCACACGCCTAAAACATAGGTCGTATGAAAAATTTATGACCCTGGGAAGTTGAGATACCAACTTACCCATCGGGGCCCACATAACTTTTGGCATTTCATCTTCTAGGGTTAGGTTTTTTTATGTCTACAGTTTTGGAATTCATGAGTAATGTTAAAAAGGCATCTGGAGCCTCATTGCAATCATTATGCTTAGATGGATGCGCATAGTAGCCACATCTCTTCTCAGAGATAGCTACCACCATTCAAGCAAGTTGTTTTTAGTTCTGCAGTTTTACAGTTTCAACCTATTTTATTTATTCAATAGAAGTTATTGTTCACTGGATATTTGTTGTTGTTCTCCATATCTCTATGTTATTGTATTCAGTCTATTATTTATTTTGTTTCGCTCATAAATCTAGATCAGTGGTATCAGAGTGGTCTTCTCTTCATTTGTTTTTCTCCGTGCATGTCCTCGACAAGATCTAGGTACAAGAAGTTGGGAATCGAACCAGTCGAGCCTTTGCAAGATCGACCGCACCGAGCCCGAAAAAAACACATGAGGGACTAGGAATCCCTTGCGTGACAAACGAACAAAATGATGGACAACTTTGCACAGATCCTTCGGTGGCTTCCCATAGGAGACACATCTTCATCAAGCGACCATGCAACCCCCTTTAAGGTACACATAAAATTTGATATTCCATTATTTGAAGGAGATATAGATGCAGATGTTGTAGATAAATGGTTGAATCTGCTCGAAAGGTATTTTTCGGTCCAGAATTTTTTCAATAGGGAAAATATTACTTTTGTACTCCTCAAGGTTGTCCCCCATGTTGAGGACTAGTGGGATACTTACTCTGAGCAAAGGGCCATAGATGAATCTGCAATATTTTTGGTCGTTCCCACATGGGATTCCTTCAGGTATGCCATTAAAGAACAATACTACCTTGTTGGAAGCTACGAGGACCAATACACAAGATGGACCATCCCGCGTCAGGAAAGGGACTAGAAAGTACCAGATTTCACCAATATTTTTCATACCCTGTGCACAAAATTGGGTATCAAAGACTCTAAATGACATATGGTGCTCAAATGTTGTGGATGTCTGCATAGATACATTCAAATAGAAATGGAGTTTCTGGACATCGCATCATTGGATACGACTTATATATATGTTGTTAATATCAAGAAGAAATTTAAGCAGAAGAGGCGAGAGTTTGGATCTGCAAAATCCTCATAGCCGAAGCAGGGAAAAGGTGGCCCCAACCGACAAAACAAGGGACAAAGAAAATATGGCCATTCTCGGGACAACCAGTCCAAGTTGCAAGACAAGAAGGGTAATAAGAAGTCGAAGAAGGACATGGGAAAGTGGTGTGAATACCATAAAATCCTTTGTCACAACACTGAAGAATTTCACTCCAAGCACTCACTAGTGGCCGAGCTGAAAGGTTCTGAGTCAGAGCAAGATTCTGACTCCGAATCAAATCCCTAAGGAGGGAAGTAGATTATCAATGTCGAACCCAGCGCCACTGTCTCTACCACCAAATTCCAACCAAGCGAACCAGAAGAACCAGAGGAAAGGGAATGCCTCTTTCACTCACAGATGTGGGTAAAGGGGATTCCACTTCATTTCATTGTTGATAGCGGCAGTCAGAAGAAATTTATCTCAGCATACATCATCAAGCGGTTGGACCTACCGATGACACCACACCAGTAGCCCTACACCATTGTCTAGCTTTGCCAAGGAAGAGATCTCTGCATCAGCCAACAGTGTCATCTTCCCTATGACATCAAGCCTTGCAAAGATGATGTATTGTGTGATATTTCTCCCCTTGAATTTTGTGATGTTCTTTATGGACAACCATATTTTTGGAAGTGACATGCTATTTATGATTCTATACCCCACAATGTTATTATTACTTTGGGTAGAAAATTGTACAGGATACAAAAGGTAGCGCTGCCTACTGTTGTTTCTTTAATCTCTTCTAAGCAATGCAGTAAGGTCATTTTATATACCGAGAAGTTTGTCTTCTTTGTGATCCATGCTCATAGTAAGTAGAAGGTCATCGCCACATCCATGACCTCTACAAAGATCCTCTCTTTGCAACAGAGGCAAGTGGACAGAATCATGGAAGAGTATAGAGACATCTTTTCCTCACCCATTGGGGTACTGACGCACTGCCAAGTCAAGCATCGAATTGATCTAACCCCCGATGCACCTCTGCCTAGTGGAACAGTTTATCATCACTCACTAATGGAAAATTCCAAAATAAAGTGTCATATGCAAGAGTTTCTTCAAAAGGGTCACCTCATACCCAACTCCTCCCCTTACAGAAGTCTGATTGTACTGGTGCAGAATAAATACGAGACTTGGCGAATCTGCATTGATTAAATAGCATTAAACAAAATCATAGTAAGGAACCAACACCCAATTCCCTTAAATTGATGACTTCTTAACCAACTCAAGGGGGTGAAGTGCTTCAACAAGATTGACCTAAATTCTAGCTACCACTAGGTTCCCATCTAATCGAATGATGCATGGAAGACAACTTTCAAATCTAAAGAAGGTCTCTTCGAATGGCCTGGTCATGCCCTTTGGCCTAACAAATGCACCAACAACATTCATGAGTTTGATGGATGATGCATTGAGACCCTTCACCAAATATTTTTTGGTGGTATATCTGGATGAAATCGTCATCTTCAATAGAACTTGGGAAGAGCACATGCATCATATTCAATAGGTTTTGAGCACTCTGCAATAACACAAGATATATGCCAAATTGGAAAAATGTTCCTTTGGCATGAACAAGGTCCAATACTTGGGCTACTTTGTGGATGAAAATAGGGTACATGTGGATCTAGCTAATATCCAAGTCATATATGATTGGCTAGCCCTGACCACACTAATCGAGCTTTAGAGCTTCTTGGGACTTGCCAAATTCTATCAAAGGTTCGTGTTGGGATTCTCCCATATTGCATGGGCCCTCATCCAAGTGACCAAGGGCAGTTGCAAGGCAAATTTTGTACAGAGGAAGGCACAACAAAGAGCGTTTGATGATACGAAGAATCCCTTGTGCTCAGCTCCAATACTATCCTTACATATGAAACAACTGTTCGATATTGAGATTGATGCATCTAATTACATTGTAGGTGTAGTTCTCACTCAACACAGTCATCCAGTAGCATACCATAGTGAGACACTGATAGATATTATTTGTAAATACCCCACCTATGACAAGAAAATTTATTCCACTGTACAATCTTGTCGTCAATGGAAACATTACATTCTAGGAAAAGGAGACAATCATCCACATTGATCATAAGCCTTTGTAGTTCATACATACATAGGGGAAGTTGTAGAACAACTTCCCTCAGAAGTGGTCCACATACTTGCAACAGTTCCATATCAACATCAAGTATAATACAGGGAGCACAAATCGTGTTGTTGACTACCTCAGTAGACCTCACATGTCTTCACTCACCACTGCGATCCATTCTTGTGGGCATGAGGCATCTGAGTGGCCCCAAATTTATCAACAAGATCCTGACTTTGCCACCACCTATCAGCTCTTAGGTACATGCACGAATGTCACCGATTTTCACATTCAGGACATACTATTATTTCATATGGGCCACCTTTGTGTTTCTACAAGAGAGCATGCAAACCGTATTTAGGAGGCTCACTACAGTCGGATGGCAGGACATTTTGGCGTGGAGAAAATTGTGGTTGTTCTACAGAAACATTTTTATTGGCCAAAACTTCGACAGGACATCAACAAGTATATCATATATTGCACTGCCTATGCCATTGCCAAGACAACCATCAAGAAGCAAGGATTATACACCCCTCTTCCTATTCCAATTGGCTCCTTTTGATAGTTTTTAGTTCAACAAGTTTCTCTGTAATGATGACATTTCTTTGTAATTGTGGGTTCTACACTTCTGGGGCTATCTTTAATCCCTACAAAACATCCAGGTGGATATTGGTGGCCTCCCACCTCTTCCAACTGGATTATTTTGGAAGTTTTCATGTCAGTACATCTTTTTGTACTTCCAGGGTTGTTTTGGGGCCCTAAACAATGTTTTTTGGCTTGCCACAGTCAAGCTATATAAGGAGTGAGAGTTTTATGGAATAATTTGTATTTCTTGAAAATACCTTTCCCACGGTCTATCACACACCTAAAATAGAGGTCGTATGCAAAAGTTACGACCACGGGAAGTTGAGGTACCAACTTACCCATCAGGGCCCACATAACTTTTGGCATTTCATCTCCTAGTCTTAGGTTTTTCAATGTCTAGGGTTTTGGAATTCATGAGTAGTTTTAAAAAGGCCTCTTAAGACTCATTGTAATCATTTTTCTTAGATGGATGCACGTAGAAGCCACATCTCTTCTCAAAGATAGCTACCACCATTCAAGCAAGGTGTTTTCAGTTCTGCATTTTTACAGTTCCAGCCTATTTTATTTATTCAATAGAGGTTATTGTTCACTGGATATCTATTTTTGTTCTCCATAACTCTGTATAAATGTATTCAGTTTGTTATTTATTTCGTTCCACTCATAAATCCAGATCATTGTTCTAGCATAGTTCCTACTATATTTGAGGGCAATATTTCCCGAAGAAGGGGGGATATATGATTGCCCCTGATCCCACGTTGTTGATAACACAACAAAGGAAGTCCCATGTATTTCAAAGTTTTAATTCTCAAAGGACTCCATTTATACTCACTTTCTTAGGGGAAAGTTTAAGGATTAAGGGAATAAAGGGTTTCAAATTGTGATTTTATGGTAGGCATAGGCACCTAACTTCATTTTTTTATGTTGTTGAAAAATGAACCACATTGTTAGTATGGAACTGTTGATGGGTCCTAAATTCCTTGTTTCAACAGTAGGAACCAAACCCGCCACCAAGGCCCAATTAGACTTTTCAACACTTGTGAGTGGAATGGTTCTCCAGATCTTGCAATCCGGCCAATTAATCAATGGGATTTATGTTTTCTTATGAAGGTATCTCCTTCAGTCTGGATGTTCTCTTTTTGTATTTTCTCTTAGGTAGGATAAATGTGAGGTAAGAAGCCAGTATAAACCAACTTGAAAACACAACAAGGAAAAGTTTAACAACTGGGGAAAGGCTAAGCTCGAGATAACCCTTACTCTAGCATGCAGACAACGATCATTTACCATAGGCCTAACAATAATACACTACTACATATTGAAAAATTTGCGATGACCACCTGCGACGAAAGTACTTTATCGTCGCAACATGCAAGAGAAAAAGTTCTTTTTTTCTAAATATACCCCGTATTCGTCACAATATCGATGCCTACAGTTTGAATGAACTATAATGGTCAATGTTTGTCTCATAAGTGACGACAATAGATTGGTCATCGCATAAGTGACGAACGTTGACCATAGTAATTTAGTCAAACTTTACCATTGAAAATGACCTAAAATAAATAGGTGTAAAAAAAAAAAAAAAATTTTAGGTCACCATCATTGCAATTGCGACGATGGTGACCTAAAATTGGCCTATAAATATTTGACGATTTAAAGATGTTGCGACAATCTTTCTATAACAATGACGGTTCGGAAAGGGTATTTTTGTGCGGAAAAATGTCGCAGAATGTTGTTAGAGGTGGGGAAAAAAGTAAAGCAGGTGAAAAGGGTGATGGTAGATGTTATTGCCCTTGTAAAAAATGTTGCCTCAGACGTCCCGTAAGAATTTTAATAGCAACAACTACAAAACATTGTAGGAAATATGGGCACATTGATGGTGGATCGAATGAATATCATCCCATGGTAATTAGCTATATATTCATTATCTTTTTTTATTTTTTCAATTTTATATAAAATTATATATATGTATATATATTGTTTGAATGTTTTTTATAGTATACACCAATTTTGCATGATTGTTTGTAATTATAAAGTTAGAGTTTCCCTCTAACTTTCCACAGAATATTGCACCAAGTATTAGTAGAAATGATGTTGTACAAGATGAGGAACATCATCATGACCAAGCAAATGAGGATCTCATGGAAGAAGATGATGGGACAAATCAAGTTAATGATCCTATGGAAGAATATGATGGGACAAATCAAATGATCCAAGATTTTCTTTTGCAGCCGGATGAGGATGGGGAAAATGCTCGTATTTATGATGAACCTCTATTAGAAAAGGCAAATAAACGACTTTATGAAGGAACAAGAGAAAATATTCTCTCCACTACATTGTTTTTGGTGAACTTAAAGGTTATGAATAATTTGTCGAACACTTGTATGACACAGATACTAAGGTATGTAATATGTTTCATCTCATACTGTACATAAATGTTGATTTTTTTTTATATTTGTTTTTAGTGTTAATTAATGTGTAAAATAAGAATGCATTTTTTACGATTAAT
>SNQJ01S0108375.1:17632-29451 GCA_010110895.2 Picea sitchensis
AGTTATTGTTCAAGGGAAGTAATGGCATTCAAAGGTATCTACAAATTTCAAATGTAAAGGGAGGGATAAACATCCAAGAGGAAGATACAATCCTCCAATATCAAGAGAGAGTTGAACTCTCCATCCTTTCCCCTTTCTTACACCCAAGAATATACGAGAGATAATAAAACTTCACATTAAATCATCACCATCAACCAATCATCACATATAACTTGATAATGTTTTCTGAGACTTCTTCAATTTCTGCAATTATTCAATTATTGGAGTACTCTAATCCTGTAGATAATTTTACTCAATGTATTATCTGAAACGCCTCCAAGTTTCACTCCTTGAATCCTCCCCAAAAAGAAGTTATAGAAAGAATGGCAGACCTTGTTCAATTCTGGTTTATTCAGGAGACCGAACTTGTACATAATGCCCCATGCTCAATATTTAACATCAGATTCTGAAACTCACACAAAAGAAACCAAATTCCATACTATTTCCAATGAAATTTTTCCCACTTCATTTGGATTCTCGATGAAGAAGTTATGACTATTTTACGCGGAACACTTGTTTATTGACTAACTTCAGGACTGGTCGCAAACCCTATCTTCCACAGAGTGTATCCCCATAATTATAGCAAATCAAGATTTGAAATTTTTACCACAGGTACCTTGATATGTCTTCTCAATACCATAGCAATTTCACCATCTGAATCGTTCTAGAAAAAAAGTTATAGCAAAAATGGTAAAATGAGATGAAAATAACATACCTTAGAACACATCACCAAAAGACTTCATCCTCCCTTGAAATTCGGCCTTATTTACTTCTGATTTCCTCTGAAATTCGACTTGTGTGTCAAATGAATGTATAATGATATTTATTTATACCATTTATGTCACTTCCTTTTAACATTAGGGTTGTCCTGACACTTTCTTATTTTGTAATTCTTTTCTTTAATTATCTTCAGGGTCTACATGTACTTCCTTCTTCAATTCACTTTGTCATCTTCAAAACTTCATTTCTCCTCAACCATGAGGATCCACGTGACATGCCACATACCACTGGAAACAACATGATGTATACTATCCATCAATGGGTGTTGTATCTATATGTGCATTTTCCTTCAAGTCCAAATACCTTCATCAATCTTGTAGTCCAAAACCCATGACTAGGGTTGACATCAATGACAACAACCAATATTCCAACATGTATATATAGGATCAGGAGCCCATTTTGTATAGGGTAGTTGGTACCCATTTTTGTACCTATAGGGGTGGGGGGGACTCAGTGGCGTATGGGTGATGCATATGTACTTGTGTTAAACATTTGATGACACTTTGATGATTATATATATATGGATATATATTTTTTGGATCATTCATATCTTCATGTGTTTATGTTTTGATGTTTATGATGTCTATTCTATATGTTGTGACAAATGTATGATGTTGGTATATAAAATTATGTTTAATGTGATAAATTCCAATATAATACTAGGTTAGCCATGTTATCTGCTATTTGATTAAATTGTCTTGGAATATGTGTAAATGTGATTGAATCAAAGTTGTGAAATAACAGTCTAAATTGTAGGTATTTGCACAAGAGGTAAGGATAGCGAACATGATATACATTGTTGAGTTGTAGGACGACAAGCTGGGAATATAATAGAATGCTAAGGTGACGAATGTGGCGATGATTGGTCTCGGTGAGGAGTCCAATGATGATGGCGTATTCAGCTTGATTTTTGGTGGTCGAGCCCAAACACATGCCACTAGAGTGGAATAGTACATGTGAGGGGGTATAGAGGGCCCAAGCGGCCGAAGCAAGATTCTGTGTCTAACAGTTGTCATCTTTAGCATAACCCATGTGGTAGGTTGATGAATGATGCATCTGTCAATAATAGGGATGATAGATCAGACATGAGGAATGGTGGCAGAAAACAAGACTAAAAACTCTATAAATGTGTACAAAGAAAATCCTAGGGTAGGATGGCTATGCTCAGGCATAAAAATTCTTTAAGTACAACCCGTTGATGGGTTCTTTGAGAGGGAATCCTTATGGAGAGGCCATGATGTATGTGCCCTTAGTGAGGCAGTGTTGGACGATATAGGGTCCATGACATAATGACTTGAATTTCCCATGGCCGAGAGTGTCGTGGGAGATATCGTATGCTAGGATGAGGTCACCTTCGTTGAATGATCAAAGGTTGACATGGTGGTCAAAGGTGGACTTAGACCATTTTTAAGCTACCTCATTGTGTTGTAATGAAGATCGACGATCTTCATCAAGTGAATCTAAGGTCAGCAGGTGTTTCTCCATTAAGGAAGTGTCGTGTAATAGCTCAATAACAATGCGTAACATGGGGATTTCACACTCGATAGGGAGGGTGGCTTCGATCCCATGGTAGAGGTTGAACAATGTAAAATCGGTGGCAGTTTTTACTGTCATGCAATGATCCCATAATGCGAAAAAAAACATATGATGCATGTTCGTCTTATGTTTGTTGATGGTATTTTGTAGCATGGTTTTGAGGACTTTGTTGACAACCTCAACCTATCCGTTGGACTGAGGGTAGTATGTGGAGGAAAAATCATGGGAGAAGCCTGATTTTGAGGAGAGTTCTGCAAATATCTTGTTCTCAAATTGTTTACCATGATCAGACACTAGCTGTAGTGGGAATCCAAACTAGGTAATGACGTGGTTGAAGAAAAAATAGGTTTTTCTATCAGTAGTATTGTTAAAAGTGGGCATGGCTTCGGCCCATTTGGTAAAGTAATCTACTGCCACGACAATGTACTTGTGTCCATTAATGGATGGAGGATGGAAATTCATGAATTCTATGCCCCATTTATAGAAGGGGCTAGCAATGATGACTGGATGTATAAGAATTGGTTGTGCTTGTGCTTTATTTGCATAAAGCTAGCATTTGTCGCATCGCTGGACAACGTGGATGCAATCATGAAACAAAGTTGGCCAGAAGTACTCTTCTTGAATGATTTTTTGGGCGGTGAACATACCTAAGAGATGACCAACGCAAGATCTGATGTGGCAATTGTTCAAGACTTTGTCCTCTTCATCGATGATAAGGCATCGTCGAAGGATGGTGTTGACCCCGCGTCGATAAAGAACGTCTCCAGTGAGGAGGTATTGAGGGGCCTGAAGGTGGATGCATCGATGATAATATCGAGAGAGATGACACCCAAAATTATGTTTTCGAATATAGACGAGGAGGTCGTCATACCAGGGGTGATTAGAGGGGATGAAGAAGTGTTCATCAGGGAAATTTGTATTAACGGGGGATGCTGTAGCATCTGAGGAAAAAGTCGTAATGAGTTCGGTGAGGAAAAACACTCTATTTCTGATCCATATGGATACTGGTGGCCACCCACCTTTTCCAACTAGCTCAAAACAATTTTCTGACATTTTTGGCAATTTACTATTTTTAGTAGTTTTTACTTCCGGGGCCATTTTGAGGGCCTAATTGAAGGTTTTTTAGTATAGAGCTCCTCAATGATATCCAAAGGCATTATTGATCCCCCAAAATTAATCTCCTCGAATATACCTTTCCAACGGGCTATCATACGCCTAAAACGAAGATCGTATGCAAAAGTTACGACCTCGGGAAGTTGATGTACTAGCTTACCCAAACGGGGCCCACATGACTTTTGGCGTTTCATCTCCTAGGGTTAGGTTTTTGGATGTCTAGGGTTTTTGGCATTCTTGCTTATTGTAAAAATGCCTTCAGAGACTCATTGTAACTTTCTTCTTGCGAATGCGCGCTGTCGTCACATCTCTTCTCAGAGATAAGCCGCCACCATTCCAACAAGCTTGTTTCTGTTGCATTTTACAGTTTCAGCTTATTTTGTTATTGAATAGAAAACTAGTTTTACTGTATCTCTGTTATTTTCTATTAAGAACATGTTAATAATCTGTATTCATTTCGTTCTTCTCATAAAATCTAGATCACCTTGTTTTGGGAGTTTAGAACTCTAGGTCATATTCCTGGAGGATAACAATCCATCAGGTAAATTTTCCATTATTTTTTTGTCGACTAAAAAAGTACCGCATGGGATTGGAATCTGCTACGACCTTGGTGGTTTGAAGCAATATGTAATGTCACAGTTTTTGGACTGTGAGGACAACTTCTAATGCCAAATTCTCATCATGATTATACTTCAAGGGTGGCCCTGAAAGGTTTTTACTGATGTATTAAATGACATGCTCACACCTATCATCCCCTAATTGGATGAGGACTCCTTCTACTGAGACGACTGAGGCTGACAAGTAGAGGATGTAATCACGATCATAATATGGGGGAATAATTAAAGGGGCATTGGATATGTCCTCTTTCAAATCATCAAAAGTTGTTTGAGCATGTTCGTCCCATCAAAATGGGATATCATGACATAGTAGGAAGAGGAAACCATGTGCACGAGTGGTGTAGTCTGGGACAAAGCGATGTAAAAAGTTGGCTTTTCCCTGCAATCTCCACAGTTGGCGTACATTCCTAGGTGGTGGAATTTTTTTTATAGATTGGACCTTGAGGGGGTCCATTGTAATGCCATGTTGGGAGACAATGAACCCAAGAAGGCATCAGATAGTGATGCAAAATATGCACTTGAGTGGGTTCAAGAAGATATTGTACTAGAGACATCATTGGAAAATGATGCGTAAGTCGTCTAAATGTTGAGTTCACTTTTTGGATCGATCAGTGAGGTCATCCAAATAAGAGAGAATGACGTGAGAAAGATCATGAAAAACATAGGTAATGTCCCTTTGGAACGTAGCACCTGCATTATTGAGTCCAATAGGCATGACACGATAGGAAAAGGTACCCCACGGGGTAGTAAAAGCAGTTTTATACTGATCTGCTGGATGGATTTGGATTTGGTTGTATCCAAAGAAACCATCCATAAAGGATAGTGCCTCGTGGCCGATGCAATCATCGATGATTTGGTCGATGAAAGGGGTTGGGAATTTGTCTTTGGGACAAGCATGGTTGAGATCGCGAAAGTTTGTGCAAACGTGAATAGTTCCCTATTTTTTGTTAACAGGGACGAGGTTGGAGACCCATGAAGTCTATGCAATGGGGTAAATGAAACCAACAGTGCGTAATTTGTCAATTTCGGCTTTGATAGCCAAAACTTTGGATGGGTGAAGGGGGGGTTTCTTTTGACGAACTAGGGTGACATCTAGCCATGTGTCGATGCAATGTTCAACTATGTAAGGATCGAGGTCGGGAATCTTTGTATATGACCAGGAAAAAATATCCCAATATTCCTGAAAGAGAGATTTGTAAGCAATGAGTTCTTCAAGGGAACATGCGGTGCCAATGGTGATTTCTTCTACAATTCCTAGCTTAATGGAAATGTCAATTTTAATGGTGGGGGAAATGTTGGCCATGTTTCCTTCTTCAAAAGCATATGGGGTAGGGATAAGGTTCTTGAGCCAGTCTATATGTCCCAAAGGAATAAAATCCTTGGTTTAGATTGCGCATATGGGGGCTTGGTTAGCAGGGTGAAAGGCCTCCTGGGAAAGGAATAGTGCTCGATCATGGAGCAAATTCCATGGTCAATCGGGGGTAGTGAGTTCCTCCAAGATATCTTCGTCGTAGTGAAAAATGTGAGAATAAAGGGGATCCTGGGAGGTGACAAGGGGAACTGTCAAAGTGCGATTGTCCTCAAGTGGCGAGGACATGGAAGGGGTATCATTGACAGGGTGCAAGGTCTAGCTAGACATAAATTACATGTCCCGATACTATGGAGGGTACATTTTTCGCTCAGGTACTAATGAAAAAATGTATTGAATATCAGTAGTGCGAGCCTTATTATTGAGTGGATGAGAGGGCTTGGGCCAAGAAGTTTGGTGTACTATGGTTAATGTCTGGCAAAACTGAGGTAGAGATGGGAAATGATAAGTGTAGTGGCCATATTATGAGCATATGGAACAAGGGAATTTGGTTCACAATCCTTTATTTCTTGTAGTGGAGGAATCTGTAATAGCATTGGACATACTTGGTGGAGTGGCGAGCAATGTGGTTTCTCGAGGGAGTTGGATCATATTGTGTAACTCAAGAAGAGTAGGGAATCGATTAGTTGGATGTCATTCTCTTTCGCATAGTGCGTAAGGAGGTTGAACTCGAGGAGGAAGTGGATCTATGGGATCTTTCTTCTTTTTTCTTCCTCCGATGGTGGCAGTGGTGCCAACAGTTGGGGGTGAGGTTGTTGCGACAGGAGCCTGCATTGGAATCGACATCGGGATTCCCTCTATCTGAGGGAGAGATGGGTGAGGAACCATTTCGGGTGGATGAAGATACCATACAGGAATGGAAAGCACCATGTTAGGAAGGGTAAGGGTTGCAACTACCTGGAAATCTTGGACTCCAGGTGGGGGGTAGAAGAAGAGAATTTGGGTAATGGCTTGAGGGACTGTCTCCAAAACTTGGATTTTCCCCTAGAGGGGGGGGAGAATCTGGTATGAGTGGTGGATTGGGGTTCTCAGGGATCTCCTGAGGTAATATTTCTTCAACTGGTGGAACGTCGAGGTAAGGAGAGGCCTCAGTGGGTGGAATATTGTCTCTGATATTGGTTCCATTAGAAGATACTAAACACACTTGTGTTGAAGGGTGTAGGAGAGGTGGTGCTCCATGATATGCCCCCAACAAGGATGGGTCTTTGAAAATTCCAGGACCCATGTCAATGAGTGAATAAGCGCCTGAGCTAGTGCGGACAAGGGAAAAAATGTAATTGATGTTGGCAGAATGGTTAGGCTCGTAATGTGTGATTTGGTCGATGGTGATGATTTTCCCATTGTGGGGGAACATAACCATTCGAAACACAGAAGAGGCTATGAACCTCATAGCGTACATGTAGCTACTTCCAAACAAGATATTTTAATCAAGTGGGGTGTCGATAACTTCAATGTCGATGAGGATGGTTTTTCCCCCAAGTTCTACGGAGACATTTTGGAAGAGCCCTTCAGGGGATGATGGTCGATCGTCATAGGCTCTTAAGGTGATAGAAGATGGTACTAGCTTTGAGGAGACAAGTTTCTTCCATACAAATTTGGACATGATGAATGTGGATGCACCTTCATCGATGATACACCGATGAACTGTGATGTTCCAGATCTTAAATAGTATCTAGAAAGCTACCAGGGTGGGGAGGTGTGGTTCTCCGCTATCTAGATCAAAGGTGATGAGTCTAATATCAGTTGGGCCGACTGCCCCCAAGGTGGAAATAAAGGATTTTCACTGAGTTGGAAAAGTTTGGAGGGCCTCCAATACAGACATGGCTATAGGATACTATGCTAAGTCGTCGACCAGACTATAATTATGTGTTTCCCTAGCATGAGGGTTATTGGCATTCCTTCATAATGGAATGTGAGGTATACAAATGTTCAATCCAGTGTTAGGGCATGGAATCATCAAGGTTTGGTTGGTTGTAGCTGGAGCCGCTTCTGAGGTGATTGGGGTAGAGTCAGAAGGCGTTCCATATTGATGACTACGTGTTTGTAGGAGAATCTCCTCTTCGCTAGTGAGGAGGATATTGCAATTGATCCGATTTCCAGGGTCAATGGGACTTGGGTTTTGATACTGCCCCATTTGGAGTAGGGCAGGGTGTACCTCATGTTGGGTTTTCATCACACCTTAGTGTGGAATAGGGTTTTTCAAAACGGTTGGGGGTGGCTATTGAAAATACTGTTGTGGGGCCTGTTGAGGGGTAGGAGGCACTAGAGGATGTGGCACATTCATGGATTCTTTCATCCATTTGAAGTCGACAATTTGGGGAAAATGGTGAGTATAATGTGCATACTCACCACAAAGAGTGCAAGGGAAGTTCATATTGAGATTGTTGTTGTTATTTCCTTGTTCTTTATTGTTATTATCTCCTTAGGGTTTTTGGTTTCCTTGATTCTGGTTTCCCCCAATGGGATGGTTTTTTGGGGGGTTATTTCCTCTTGGTCTATGGTTATTATTGTTTCGGTTTTTTCATTTCTTCTTGGTATTATTCAGCTGATGGGCAGGATTTTCCGTATTCAATTGTTCAAAATCCTGAAGATATTGAATGGAAGAGGGTTGAACAAAATTAACATCGACGTGTGGGTGTCCTTGTGGAGGAGAAACCAGCTATGGACGACCATGAAAAGGAAAATATGGATTGGTTTGGGGAGTTGATCCATATGGCATATAGGAAGTTGAAGTACCTCCACAACTCTTATGGTCACATGTAGGGGTTGGTGTTGGACCTACATTTGACTGAGGGACCAGATGCATCTGGGATACCGGTGGGGGTCCCCCCAACGACTAAGGGGGAATAATAGTATATGATTGTTGGTAAGTGGGGGGAGGGTAATAACATGGCCCTCCATAGGGTTTTGGATACTGAGGTGCACCATAAATAGGTGGCGGTTGACTGTAAGGGTTGTGGTGCGTCATGGAACCAATCAAGCCATCTGCAGTGTGGGACATTCCAGGTTTTTCCTGGCCAAATGGTATGGGTATGGGTGCATCAGGTAACACTGTGTACAAGTAACCTGATTGGGCATAGATGAGATCAAAATATTGGGCCTTGTTGATGGCTTCCTCTTTTGACTGAGGAAAAGTGGATGTGACATCCTTGGCGATAACATAGATGAGTGATTTGAGAAACCAATCAAGACTTTGTTCTTTGGTGGTTTATTCTTTACACAAACTATGGTGCCTACGCCATTCATGGATGTGATTGACTATATGGATAATAGTAGTTTGTTTGAACTTTGAGACAAGTTATAATCCATTATCATGATGAACTGGGAGTTGGAAAAAGGACAAAAAAGCCTCGGCCAATGATTCAAAGGTCACATGGGACCCTGATTTTTCGTCCACATACCATTTGGTTGAGGAACCCATGAGATTTCCTTGACACAAACTTAAGCGGATGGAATCATCCATGATTTTGTTTGAAGAGCACCGTAAGTGGAAATTCATAACATGGATGGCGAGATAGTCTCTCGATTTTCCTTCAAACTTTGGAATGTATGAAGGCAATTTTGGAGACATATTGGGCCAAGTGGGATCATGTAAAATGGGATCATTCGTGAGTTTGGTTAAATCAAGAATATTAAGGGATGCCAAGTATGGCATAGAGAGATTTTGTGGAGGACTAGTTCCATCCATAGTGTGAGAATGTAGTGGACCTATCCCTTGAGAGGGTTTTGGTAGGGTTGTACTTATCCCTTGAGAAGAAGTTTTCCCCTCGCCTCCTTGTGAAGGATAACTAGTGGATGGATGGCCTTGGGAATTGGACCCAAGCAAGGTGGAACCAAGTAAAGTTGATCCAAAAATAGTATAACTCACTGGAGTGTGATATGGTTGAGTTGGTGAGTTGAAAAGACTAGGGACTCCTCCTAGAATAGAAGGGAGATTTTGAAAGCATCTGGAACGATGTGGATTTTGTGGGTCCCCTATAGTTTCTGACTAGAAAAGTGAATGTGTCAAAATGGTGAAAAGAGAGAAATAAATGAACAAGAGCTTTGTATATTTTGGACGTTCACAAGATAGTACAATTCACAATTGCATGTAATCAAATGAGCACCATACATAAATCAACTGTAAATAAGCAAACATGTGGATAGGTGGATTTTGTTTGTGTGGGGAAACAAATAAAAGCAAATGCTCATGTCCTAAAATATGTCTCTTCCTTCCTCTCAAACAGCACTGGGCCTTCCAAAAGCACTCAATAGTGGGGTTTGAAGCCACCGGAAGAGGAACTAGTGAAGGTTGAAATAATCAGTTATAATGAGGGGTATAGGGTGCAAATCCCAAAATAACTAATGATATTTCCCAATAGCCACACAAAATCTAATCAAGGTGCAATTGCAGCCCACAATTGCCACCTGGGTAGATGTCCCGAGTTTGGTCACTAGGTACCTCGATCAAAGTGTGACAATTATATTCTCGGCCACATAAATGGGTCACGGGGTGGATGCCCTTCCAAGAGTTGGGTGACTCAAGGAGGGATGTGAAGAACAACCGGACTTTGGCCTTTGACCCTTCACAGGTATCTCCTTGCCTTATGGTGTAGGAACACTTGACTTGGAGGATTTAAAGGTTCCCTATTTTTGAACTTCTAATGTTTGAAAATGTGAGAACTAGATAATGGGGGGTTATTTGGATGCCTACCCCCAAGATCCTACTTAGAATAAAAAAATTCTTTCGGCACCTCCCGTGACGGAAAACTTAATGAGTTTTTAGAAAAAATGTATATGTCGTGGGATGAGAGATTGGGGGTGTGAACAAATATCGTTTGAATTAAATGGGTGTGGAGAATTTCCAAAGAAGTAGTGGGGCATTTTGGAGTTCCTTTGGAGAAAACCTAATTCAACTTCCACAATTCAAAATGTAAATTATGTTTGTGAGGAGTGGCTTTGTGTGTAAACAAGTGAAAAAGTGTGCCAAGTTTTTAATAAGTTAGGTGTGATATTGCAACATGTGGACTTCCTATGGTCCTTACAAATCGTTTTTACCTAGCTTACTAAGTATCATTGGTACAAACTTGTGGCATATTTAAATCTCTAAAGAACTAATATGTAGAGATATGGGTCCTTTACAAATCCTTTAAACTCCCTAAATGTTGTTTACACTAAGAAATCTTTGCAACTATCATAGATTTCAAGCATGTGGGCATGTATGGGCCCGTTACTTTGATTTTTCAACTTCCCTAGATTGTGATGTAAACTAAGAAAACAATTTCAAGAAACTATCCTAAGTTTGCAACATGTGGGCATGTATGGACCCTTACAAAACTTTAAGATGATTTCAAAAAACTAAGAGGAACCCTAGGGGGGCTTTGTCCTCTCCTAAATATTTTTGTTAAGGGAGATGAAATTTCCCTTTAACTACCTTTTTTATTATCAAGATCACACTAGGGTGCGACAGAAGAGCATACTCAAGGGTCAAAGTTAACTTCTAGTCCCAATGTAAGTGACTTATGTATGATAGCAATAATCTCAACTTAAAATTTTACAAGGCAAACAAGCCATCCATGTGGAAACCAAAGAAAAAGAGGAGACTATTGGTTCTTTTTACGCCCCTAAGTGCCTATGTTAGCTAACCTTTCATATGGGAAATGACTCTAAGTGGAGTCCAGTTGTCTTACCACTCGTACATATGACCAAATTTGCGACGGTTTTTCGTTGATATTGCCACACTTATCCATCGCAATTTCCACGAAAGCCGAGACTTTTTTTCGTCGCTATAATTTCATCACTATATCCATGATCCAGGTGTACATGGAAACATCAATGAAATTATCTCTCCATGTGTCATCACCATCAATATCGGTTAACCCTATACATCATCGACATTATGACAAAACTTTGTCGCAATTACAATGAATAACCGTGGAAATTACGACGAAACTTAGTCACAATTGCGACGAACATTTATGCCAAGACAAAAAATTACGACGCAGATGTTGTATGTGCAACGCAAAAACGTGGAAACTTGCACGAAAATCTGTGGCAATAGCGAGGAACATGTATGTCAAGACCAAACTTATGACGTAGATGTTGTATGTGCGACGAAAAATCGTGGAAAATTGCGACGAACTTTCGTCCCTATTTCCATGGTTGTTCAAAATAAAAATTTGCTTCCGACGAACTATCGTCGATATTGTGACGATGACTTTAAGTTTAAAAAAAAAAAATTGCACGAGATATGGTATTACCATATTACATTGTAATATGGTATACCATATTACAATGTAATATGGTAATGCCATATTACATTGTAATATGGTAATGCCATATTACAATGTCTCTACTTTCTCAACAAGATGCAAGAAGTTCTTTTT
>SNQJ01S0108376.1:0-29487 GCA_010110895.2 Picea sitchensis
AGCACCCACTAGAAGGAAGCACCAACTCCCTGAGTGTTCCAGCACCAACTAGATGGAAGCACCAACTTCCAGTCACACAGGCACCAACATGTATAACAGAGAACAACAGTTCTCCCTTGCACCACCCTGCCACCCTGACTTTTCTGGTTGCAACCAGATGGAAGATACAACTCCCTGTGTTCAAGAACCCACTTGAACCTCTGAGGACACCAGTCCTCCCTAGCACCTCCCTACCACCCTGATTATAAATATTTTCTACTGAAACTTATTACAGTGATTCAATAGTTGTTATTGGCTTACCAGGCTTATCACTGTTCTGCTATGTTGCTCTGCTCTCCTATATCAGTGTCTCTCTGCCTGCATCTTCTTGTGCTTTCTGATCTTCTTCTTTTCTCTACAAGTGCACCTCAGCCTTCTTTTACTGTCTCAATTATGCATCTCTGTTCTTTGCTTCTGCTGTGCTTTATGCTCTGCGTCTGATTTTGATTCTATGAATTATGCCTCTTCTGTGTATTTCAGCTCCTGTCCACAGCATGATATTTCTTCTCTGTTCTACGTATTTATACTATCTGTGCACCTTCTTCGTCCTCCATGCACAGCGCCTCTGCATGCTCTTCACCGTGCCACGGTTCTTCTCATCGGGTTATTCACTGCCACTCTAGTTTTGCTCTGCTTCGCTCGCTCAAGCCTCAAAAAGAAAACGACATCTCGCTTATGTCTATTCCTCATCTGTTACTCATCTCTGAGTTTTATCTCACACTGCGCATATTGTTGGTCTCACACTATGCATACTGTAATTTTCCCTTCTTTATAGTTCGACTCTTTTTTCATTTAGAACAACCAACCTTCCACAGTCATTGCGTTTTCGTTTTATCCTATACCTCCTATTCAATTACACCTTGAATCTCCAAGAAAACGCATCAGCAACTGAATCGCCAACCGTCCAAGAATCATGATTCAGTGCTGTGAATTGAATCGTAACTAATCGATTACCTGTGAGGTGAAACAGTAACCCTTCGATCAAGTTTCCAATTAACCAACACCATTGGATTAAATCTGTAGGATTTCATGTTTATCTCATATGCCCACTAGTTGTGACCGAGCTCTAAACATAATTTGAATTTCGTGATTTCGCATCTCAACATTCCTGTGATGAAGAGTCTCGACACTCCAAGTCACGATCATCGAAACTCCGAGATGGAGATTAGCACTGCTAGCTTCTTCCTCTCAAGTGACCACCGACAGTGACCATAGGCTGCGCCAAAAGGTGCTTCGTATTTCGTGAACTTATGAATTTTATCGAGCCTAATCAACGGTCGAGATCTCTAATGAACCAATGGTCCAGACCTCATCGCGATCTCGCATACCATGATTCCTGTGATGAAGGGTGTCGACACTCCAAGTCGCGATCGTCGAGACTCCGAGATGGAGCTTAACACTGCTAGCTTCTTCCCTTCACGTGACCACCGGTGGTGACCATAGGCTGTGCCAAAAGGTGCTTCGTATTTCGTGAACTTATGAACTTCATCAAGCTTGATCAATGGTCCAGATCTCCAATGATCCGACGGTCCAGATCTCATCACGATCTCGTATATCGTGATTCCTGTGATGAAGGGTCTCGATGCTCCAAGTCATGATCGCCAAAACTCCAAGATGGAGCTTGGCATCTCTAGCTCTGCTCTCTAGCTCTCGACAATGTGACCACGAGATATGACCACTCGCCAATCAAATGAGCACTTCGCTCCTTTGACTTTCCAGTCAGAGAAAAGTTAATCCCTCCCCACATGTCCCTCTTGGATCAACGGTCAAGATCTTATCGCGATTTCGCAACTTCACAGGCCTTCGTCATGCCTGATCAACGGTCCACGATCTCGATGATTCAACGGTCCAGATCTTTTCGTGATCTCGCATATCACGAGTTCCCACACCATGCTCCGTTGACTCCTCCAATGTGCAAGTCATCGAAATTCCAATCGCTTGCCACGTGTCCTATGACTCCAATGGTTAGGATTGTTATCGCGATTTTGCATATCGCGAGTTTGAACCTCTTTCCTTTGGATTTCCCAATCTGCGAAACTCTAAAATGAAACCTTTGTCGTGCTTTGACTGTTTTCCTCCTTCTGAGCTTACACTACTGATCTTACCATTATCTCTATGCTATTGATCGTGCTGATCTTTGACATAACGAAACCTTTGTCATGCTTTGATTGTTTTCCTCCTTCTGAGCTTACACATCCTCCTGAGTTGGAATAATTTCTAAGTGTCAAAGGCCTTGACCTTTCATCCATCTAATATCCTGAGTACACTATCTCTCTTGATCTGTGGCAATGAGTTAACCTTGTCCCTGGTGCACACCTACGCATTGTGTGCGACTCTGCACTAATCCTCCTGAGCTTACGTTGTTCCTGTTTTTCCATCGCTGCACACTCTGATCTTGCCATCAATGACAAGCACACTCTACCTATAAACATGCCAACAATAAGGGTGGTTCTTTATTGTGAATTTTCCCAAATTGATGTAAAACCAAGATTTTGAGATTTTTCTCCAAAAATGTAAAATTCATTTTCGAAGTTTGGGGATTTGGTTCTATCCTTCCCCAATTGATTTTTATGTAAAAATAAGATTTAGAGGGGGAAATCAATCAATATTTAGTATTCTGTTAGTCAGTTTGGCGGATGAGAAACAACTTTATATCTGTAATTCCTAATATTGGTTAATAAACGTTTAGTAGTTCATGGATTGGATCTATGAAGTGTTGACTTGATTTGCAACACCTTGTTTAAGGAGGAAGGGCCCCCTTCTATAAACAAGGATCATTGCTACTGTGTTTGTAAGTAGACTCATTTCATTAGTTTGTTGTTATTGTACTAGTAGGTAGACTTATTTCATTTATCATTGTTGTGTGTGTGTGTGTTACTTTACAACCATAGTTGCATATTATTGTTGTTACTGTTACTTGTTATTGATTGTGAGCGTTTTAATGCAGATGCAAATTGTTGTTACTCAATTATATCATTGCAATACTATGAATTAGAAGAAGTTCATTTGGTTGTTGTGATTACATGACTAATGTGATGATTTGATAACCTCGTATTCAACTAGGATTGGAATTTTTATTGGATTAGAGAGATTAGTTGGTTTTAGATTCATTTTTGTTTCAACAAGGTGTGGTTTCTTTCAAGCTAAGTGATTTATCTTTGCAAGGAGTGAGTTTGTTTCAATTATGGGCAAGTGTGTGATTTGATTCATTTCCAAAGCAAGTGTATGATCTTAGAGAAAGTGTGTAGAGTGGGGTTTTGAGAGTTCCTTTAATTTATTCAAGTGTGGATTTGTTTCATTTATTGGAAAGTGAGGTTTAATTATTTATCCAAGTGTGGTTTCATTTCAGTAGTGTGTTTTTAATCCAAAGCAATGTGACCGTGTTTCAATTCCAAGGAAAGTGTGAAGAGTGTTTTCTTTCAAGCACCAGTGTCTTACTTTCAGTGATTGTGTTTCATTTAAGCAAGTGTGATCTAGTCTACAATGTGTGTTCAATTCTCGAAGAATGAATGTGTTTCTTTCTTAAGTTTTCATATAATCAATGTCAGACATGAATTTTTCTTGCATATACTTTGCACGATAACTTTGAAATAAAAAGACATGCCCCAAGTTGACAATTAATGTATTCGGTGATTGATTTGTTTTAATTAGAAAATTAAATCTACCAACGTTAGGAATTGTGAATCAAGACAATACATTGAGGTTGCTCGTGTTCCATGGAATAGATAGAGATGATGCATAATAGAATTGGCTTACATGGAAAACAATCTGGTCTGTAAAGGGGATAATGGATGAATCTACAAAGATTGCGCAGTTGGAAACCATGTTCAGGGAAAGAACCTTGATGTGGTACATGAAATATAATTCTACTGCACTGGAGGGGAAACACAGTTCCTTGACTGAGATTAAGTAGGATATGCTTAGGGAATTTCAAAAGCCCAAGTTAGAATCCCAGTGTGTTACAAATATAAAAGAAATAAAGAAAAATGAAGGAGAAACCATCTGGGATTATGACCAATGGTTTAAAATATTGTTGGATAGGATGACATTCCAAACTAAAGGCATGCAACATCAAAAATTGTTCATTGTGGGGTTACTCTCCCATATCTGAGTATCCCTCACCCAACAGAGGGTGACGACTCAAGCAGAGTCTAGATTGGAGTAGGTGCAATCACAACTGACCAATCTGATGGTGCAGCCACAAGATACGGCAAAGGATAAATTTGTGAGCGAGCATGTATGTTGTACCACGTGTCGCTTTGAGGGGCATCACAGAGACAAGTTCCTTGTCCTTCCAAATTATGTGGCGACATGTGCACCAAGTCTATTTCCATATGGGTAGACAAAATGGTGTGAGATATGCAGAAATTGGGGCCATGTGCCACCCCGCTACCCAACTTTGCAGAAGTACCAAACTATGACCCACACTCCATTCTGTGAGTTTTGTAAATTTTTCGGGCACGATGTCAATAATTTTTGTTCACTCCAGCTGATATAGGATCACACATGTGATGAATTCCAGGTACATGAGGAACAACATGGTGGTGATCGTGGAGGTGTTGATAAAGGAAGATACTAAGGAGGCCCCAAAGGTGGATATGAGAACAGTCGTGAATGTGAATATGGAGGAGGAGGAGGAATCCCCCCCCACTTGTTATAATTGTGAAAAGATTAGACATGTCTCCAGGTTTTGTACCAAGTGATGAGTCTCATTATTGTACATTCTAAAGACTCATATTTGACATATTTGTCCACCACAAAATGACTTAATGTTTACTTTTGACCATATTTAATAGTCAGTCATGGGTATTTTGTATGTTACTTAATGAGTGTAATATTGAGGTGAATTTTTATGTATAATATACCCTTTTTCACTAATGTTTTTGGAAAAAGACACGTGTTCCACCAACCAGGTTGAACTGCAAGATTCAAGGGCACAAAACTCCTAGAAATATGGGATTTTTTTCGCTCGAGTGAGATGGCAACTAAATATCAAGGGAAATTGTATACACCTACCTCCAAGGGTGCTCCTTGTGCATTTATGACCACTTTTAATCAACAACAGTTCAAAAATATAGATGTAAAGGGTCGATATCCCTCATTTACTCATCACTCTCCTTGATTTAGGAAGGGAGGTTGAACTCTCTAATTATATATAGGCCTCTAGTCTAAGAGAGAGGTATATAGAGAATTTTTGGAGAAGCATTGTATGGAGATGTTCTACAAGTCTTTTCTTTGAAGACTAAGAACTTTTATGTTCATGATGGACTGCTAATATTTATGAAATAAAATGGTTTTTCCTTCAGTCCATTAAAGTTCTTTTAGGATCCTTGTGCTTCTTGGGTAGGGCCCATCCAAGAGGGCTCAAGGACCCTTTTTACTATTTTTGTATTTTTCATGCATATTAGTTAGTGCTTATATAGTATTTCATTCTCTATTGAACTTGTATTTATCTTTGCATGATAAATTTCCATTTCTATTAAGATTTCAACTATCTGGCTAGTTGTAGCAACATCCTGTAGAAATTTTCAATAACCTTTTGGAGCGCTCCTAGGTGCCTCCCAAGGCTAAGAACCATAGATTCACTTCATTTATTTTATATTCTAGATTTGTCAATGCTTTTAAAGACTTGCACTACCTTTTTAGACTTCATTTTGCTTCTTGTAGGAGTATCTTGTAGAAATTGTGCAGATCCTGTAGAAATGCACAATTCATGTAGAAATCTCTTGTAGGTCTGTTTTAGCTTCAAATTTTGACTTAGTTTAATCTTTTTTTCTGAAATCATCAACAAACAATAAAAACACATTTATATTGATAATGATCAAGGGATTATATTGCTTTGTTCATGGATTAGTGTAGTTTCATTTCCATTACAATTTTTCTGTCATAGTCTAAGACTTTTACTTCTATCATAGTTCTCTATCATAATTTCAAATTAGATTCATCTTTTTCTTCAGTTTAACTTTCCTAATTCAGTGATATTTGATGCAGTAGAATAAGTTCTTTTTGTGCACTTTAGATTAGTTGTACTTTCAAATTGTTGTGTTCTCTTCAAAGCAATTACTTCAAAAGTGTTTTCTATCATTTGATTTCCTGCACATTTCCATCCTTTGATCATTTTCAACCCTTTGCTACCGACAATTTCATACTGCACATGCAGTGCATATCACCTCTTAAGTTTGTACAAACCCTGGGTCGACAAAGTAAAGTAGGAGACCAAGGGTACAATAAATAATTGTTTCTATTCCTGGGACCATCACCAAGTCGTACGTATTATGTGCATACTACTACAATCCCAAGCATGTTACAGAGGATTGGCCTGAATTGTTAAAAAAGTGGGAAGAGAAGAAGCAGTGCAACATGGTGCATGCACAGTTGCGCAAAGATCAGAAGAAACAAGATGAATTTGATGTCCGGGTGGTAACTCGAGGAGGAACAAGAATAGGAATGGACTTCAATCCTAGTGAAGGATAAGGTCAGAAGTAGGATGAGAAGATAAGGAAGGTAGCCCAACCACCTCTAAATTTTTATGCTTCTAAGCAAAAACAGTTTTTGCGCCACACGCAAAGAGCTATGGAGGAAGAAAGAGTGCGCGATGAGCTGCAATGCACGACTCAGAGGTCATGTGAAGAGGATAGAATCCGGGATGAAGTGTAGAAGGCGACACAAAGAAGATCGAATCCGAGAAGAGTTTCAGAAGGAAATTCAGAGATCCCTGGAGAAGGCTCGTACCAGGGAGTACTCCTACATGTGACGCAAAAATCATTGGAAGAATATTTTGTGCGCAAAGAAATACAATGTGAAATGCAAATATTGATCAAGGAAGCACACATACATGATGAGCTACGATGTGTTGAGTAAAGAGAAACATAATAACATTGCTTGGAGGAATTGCAATGCACAACACACACAAAATCCTTGTAGGATGTGGAGCACAAGGTAAACATCGATGATCAAGTAAGTAATTTCTTACACTATTATTTGTGATTTCTTAAATATATGGAGGTTGCAAGCAACTTAACCCATATGTTAGCTACTTGCATAAAAGAACAAGGAGTATAGGAAACCATTTTATCCCCTCTACCAAAAAGAGAAGTATGTTAGGTCAGTAAGCATAAGTGAACTAAACAAGAGTTTAAGATGACAACTAAGGCAGGAGGCTATGATATGGATGGAATCATGTTGGATCTAGGATCCGATGTGAATATTTTTCTGAATAAAGCTTGGGAGGTGATGGGTAAACCAAAATTGGTCTAGTCTCCCATCCAAATCCAATTGGATAATCAATAGAATATCTATCCTATAGTCTGACTGGAGAAAATAGAAGTGAATATAGAAGGGGAGTGAAAAACAATTGACTTTGAGGTCATAGAGATTGTAGGTGAATCTAAACCATACCCTACATTATTGGGAATTGAATGAGATTTTGACAACAATGCAATGCTCAAATTGAAGAAGAGATAGATGTATTTTGAGATAGACACCCTGCATGTGGTCACACCTCTAGATCCTTATGAGGGGGATCGAGACAATGAGTTGGTGGATGATGATGTGCAAAGATTAGTCATTGAGAATATCTATAAGGTTACTGGGCATAGGGAAGATTATATAAATCCCATCATAGATGGAGAATTGAGTTGGATAAGTGTCAAGTATTATGACACAGATTTTGAAGAAGCCATGGAAAGGTGGCAGAATAAGCTCTATGAAGTATCAACAAGGAGGTGCATGCATATCTCTACATAAGAGCATGAGGAAGAATTTGGCTCATATCGTTACGATGGATCAGAACCAGTGGACACTTTTATTGCATGGATACAGTGCATTCTTGAGTACCAGAGGCTTCACACACTTGAAACGGTGCTTATAGGACGTCCTGCATGCTGATGGGCAACACACCGCCAAACTTACCAAGAATGGGTAACATTGGAAGAAAATATGCATGAACGATTCAATATTAGGGAAACTCTACATCACATCACATATATTTGTGTGAGAGGATGGTTAGACAAGAAACGATGCAGGGCACACAGTAAATATTTAAAGCTATGATGTGCTCTCCCACATCCGCCTCCTATACCTCCAGTCCCAAATGTTTTTGATGAAATAACAAGGAAACCGCGTGCACCTATCATAGACAGAACTATCAAATTCATAAACCTAGAAGAATCATTCAACACAAGTGCATCGCTTCTCCCCAAACCCATGCATTAAGTAAAAAATATAGATATAATCATTGATGAGCTCCTTCATCAATGGATACTGCAAGAACTGGAAGGGCCTAATATCGAGCCCCTGAGGTGGCAGTTGATCGAAGGAATAAGTATGGGACCACTTTGAGACCCACTAAGGGTTGCAACAATCAAATAAACTACAAAGATAGATCAAGTCAGGGTGTGCAAAAAACATGCATGACACCCCCCACAATTAAGAATTGTGTATGTAGAGTAATGCCCACAATATTATTACTAAGTATGAGCCACTGGCAGTAGCTGATTTCAACAGAGGTCATCATATCATATTAATCAAGATGACAAGAATCTTCGGTAATAGATATTTAGACCATACACTAATAGGAGGACAATTAACCTGATTCCACATCAAAGGAAACTTTCAAATTCACCACTTAGAGGGAAGTTCGATGTTCCGATCCTACTACCCAATCGTCATCCAACTTCATTCCCACAGGCGGACAAGATAGCTGGGAAGTATTTCTGCATCCCCAGAACATGTCAACCAGGTCGACCCTATAACACAAGTACAAATTTTAGGCTCTAAAAACCAATTCACATGAGTGTCTAAGGACAAGACAATCTAATTTTAGCATATTCCCTAAGATTTGGGTACATAGTCTATTATTATGCCTCATTCAACAAGGCATATCCTTAGGATAGTGAATCGACATTGGGATCTCTCTTGCTACCACATCTTGTCACCATATTCTACATATTCTAGATGGCCTTGTTTGGATGCCCCCTCCCCCCTGACCTCCTATATACTCTTTGGAGAAATTCTCCACATATCGTTCCCACTTGTTATTGCCTATCACCCATAGTTTCTACTCCTCCCCATTTATTGCTACCATTTCATGTTCTTACCATTCATCTCTTGCATCATGGCCCAATTTCACAGATATCTCGGGACATGTGCTTACCCGCCCAAACAACCCCCTTCAATTCCCACACTACAGTTTTCCACATCTTAACACTATATCAAAAAATATTACGAATAACCTCTACTCTATCTCATTACCCACTTCTCCACTGTTAACTTTCACCATGCATCATCCCCTTTGTTAATTGCAAGGGCCCCTACGTCCAACGATTTCCATGTATCATCCCCTTTGTTGATATGGATGGGCCTCCTATTTCATTATAGATCCATCTCCTCCATTCGTAAACCTAAGGCTTGAGTATATAGACAAACCTATTGCAAGCTCCCCTCCTCTCATGCCTTTCCATAGATCCACATCCCTCCTCCAGTGGAATGACAACGACTACTAACTTGGACTTGTCATCCATGAATAAAAATACAAGAAGAACATGATACTCTCTCTTGATGGAGCCTCAACTCTCTCCAATAATTAGTGTTTGTTGGTGGGGCTTAAACATATCCCTTATTCCCCTCCACAAACACCATCGAAGGTTCTGAAGAGAGCATATGGATGCATGCACTCCAACTCCATATTTCACCATGTGGTATGCAAGTGTCATTGACGAACTTGATTCGAGTTGCAACTACAACATGCATTRATGTTTTTCTTTRCTCAGGCTCGACCGTCAGCACAACTTGTTTTGTCGAATCATGATTTTCTCTTACTCCAACTGTCCACCTTTGTAACTTCCAACAGTTGGCTCGAGGATGAGCCAAATAATATTGGTGGGGTTCTATTTCCACCCAAAGTGATTGGGCTAAATATCGCATGTGAAAAAACAAAGTTGTGCACGCACATTCCAAGTTTTGTGTGAAGAATGATTAAAAGTACACGTCGGATTGGGTTTTGTCAGTTCCACACCAAGATCAAAGTATACCAAGTGTGCACCATTCTGAGTTTTATTAGTTGTGTAGGAAATCAAGAAGATTCCCACCAGAATCAGAAAGCAATCATCGGAAAATATCCCCGAATTATTACTACCAGTAGCATAGCAAGACATGGGACAGCTAGAGGATGAGTTGTCCAGGAAGTTAAGATCACCTGGATACAAAAATCCTATGTGGAACACTGGAAAGTGAAAGAAGCATGCAAGGCATTAATCACTAGAGTGAGTGGAGTAGATCAAGAGAAACATAGATCCTAGGAAGAGAAAACTATAAGAGGCAACAACGACAACAAAAGTGGAGGTTGTTGAAAGGTCAGAGAATTAAAGAATGAGACATAGAGTCTGTGAGTTGTATATTCCATAGATTCATTCTAGTCAAGCTCATTCTGAGCGTGTTGTAATGTTGTACTATTTTTTCATATATATCTGAGTATATCATAGGTATGTAGTATGATGATGTTGTGCATTGCACACTATTTTGTATTTTTGAGAAGATACATGAAGAAGACATGAAACTATGTGGTTTCCAAATATTGTTTCCTAGATGTATACTGCATATTTATGTTTTATGGAATGAAAGGAATGATAATGTTAGAGCAATTTTGGACTACCTTGTGACTATCATGTTTTATTTGAATAAGTGTGTGTATTTTTTTACTTCTATGTCCTTATGAATTATTAGTCATAACGTGCATCTATAATAGTCAAGATGGATCCTTGTATATTTAGACTTCATCCATGTCACAAGAACTTATGGTCTACATGATCCTCTCTGCATCTTGCGTGATACCTTCCTCAACCTTGGTCGAGGATTGATATGTCAATGCTTTGGGGTTGTTGTTGGTCAACTCTGGACAAACCCTGGGTCTAAAACCCCCAATGTGAGGAAGGAAGTGTGCAAGCATTAAATGAACCAATAATGGGAGGGGCATTTTAATCCCTAGAAAAATCCCCATGTTATGTATAAAACCCCTTATTAAGCTCTAGATATTGAATTATTACATTTCTAGTGTTATATTCATATGTAGGATAGAAACCTTCATTGCACCCTTTCATTATAATTGTACCCTTTGTATCCTATATATATAACAAGGAGACCTAGTCTTAAGATCATCTCATCTCATCTCATATTGTATTCTGAATTAGATATATCGTAAAAGGGAGTTTCTCCCTCGAAGTGGACTGTTTTATCATTTTTAAGGCATTGGATCATAACAACTATTTAACTAATTTAACCACAATGTATGATTGTTTCTCAACCATCAGTTAAATAAGTTCAGAGCCTTGAATACATGTTCCCATAAATGATATTGGAAACTCACTCCATTCATCATCTTTTTGAGTGATCATGATAGCAAGGGAGTGATAAAATACATACAAGTAGAAATTATTAAAAAATCTAAACTAGATAAGGCTAGAGAAGTTGTAATGTAAGGCTTGATCTTCCCAAAATATTGTCTCTCAACATTTGTCCATCGAAAGGCATCATATTTTTTAATCATCTTCTGAAGAGGTTTTATGATCTCAACAAAATCAAAGACAAAACACCTAACAAAGTTGATTTTCTAGAAGAATCATTGCATACCTTTCTTATTGTGTTGTGGGAAGATATGTTTTAATGCTTTGATTATTTATGGATCATCTAATATTCTATATTTAGATATGATGTGGTCGACTAAATTTTCCTCTACCATGGTGAATATGGTTTTCTTTTGATTCAAAGAGATCCCATATTTCTTGCACCTATCAAATATTTGTCATAAGTGTTCCAAGTGGTTGGAGAACTTCTTAAAAAATATCATGACAAATTCCATGTATATGACCACACTTTGATTAATAGCCCACCTAAACATGATATCCATCATATGAAAAACATTTTCACTAGAATTCACCCAACCAAATGGCATTCTTTTGCATGCATATGTGCCCCAATTGGTTATGAAAAAGGCTTTCAAACGATCCTCATAAAATACAAGAACACGGCTATACCAGAAAACCCATTTAGGAGTGATAGAATTTTATAACACGTGATGAAATATATTTTCTACTCTAAGTGCAAGTCAATATAGTTTCCCTTTTCAAAATCTCAATTGAGATTGCAGAATCCACACAAATTTTTCTCACCACTCTTATTCCACGCTAAAAAAATATTTGATATTCAAGAGGAGTGGCATACGATAAATATGATCTTTGCTTCAAGTAACTTCTTTAATTATTTTTGTATCAGTGGCTCTAGTGATGGATAAATGTTCCCTAAATTTCATTGAAAGGGCCTTGTGTCAAGCTTGAGAGGAATCATATTCTAGAAAATATGTGTATCATTTACCTTCTCCCAGTATGTCCAAGTGAATACATTTATATAGCACTTGAATAACTTTATGTAAGCTATCGTTTTAACTTTTGAATAACAAGAACCTAGATTCATAATATTCTGATATGTTTCATTCCTAATATTCGCTACCTCATACTGCATAGAAGAAATATTTGTTTTAAAACTCAATTCTTTATTGAATCAATCACATAGATCAAATAGATTCTCGAGTCAAACAACATTATTAGTATCTTATTTGACTTTTCACTACTCATCTGATCCTTGTAATCATCTATCTATTTAGAGTGTTCCTCATCATTTATGATTACATCTTTGAATCCACCCTCATTGGTTACAAAATTGATAATCTATCAATCCTCATTAAATACCCTCCATTTATCTAGTATCAAAGGACTAAAAACAAGTTTAGTAGAAAAATTATCACTTAAAAATTCATCCAATGGGAGTAAAAAAGAGAAGACATTTTCCAATTCATTGACATCTGTGTTTTCCTCTCATGGAAGGGACTATATGCAAAATTATTCAAATTTCAAAATTAAACTCCATACCTCTTCTTGGTAGCCTTTCAGGTAAGTTAAATGGAAATGCATCAAGTTAGGCTCACCTACCTCACAATGATATTTAAATCACCTAATACCTTGAGACATTTGATGCCCAAATCGAGAACCTTTTTGAGTCCTTGGAACAAGGCTTCATATTTCATGGTATTACTAGTGCATTCAAATATAAGTCGGTATTAAAGTAAGGTGCACATTACTCTTGGATCAATCAACAAGAAACTGACACCCATGCCTTCCCGTGACTTATAACCATAAAAAAAAATACGAAATGTTATTTTATAAATCTACATTAGCTTTTCCAACATTATTTAAATCTACTATAGTAGAAATATCAACATAAATATGATATAAGTTCAAATTTTTTATACAATAAAGAGGGTGAAGATAAGAGGTGATTTCCAAAAATTATGTCTAGAAACATAATTGGTTCAGTTTTACCCTCCAGTTTGGAAATTATATATTTCATGTCTTTCCCTCTCAAATCACAGTTGATAAGGCACACCATTCTACAAAATACATAAGTGAAACTAGTCAATAACAAAGAAACCATTGAGTTTATGTGACCAATATCGTCTTAACAAAAGTCCATAATCCTTGGGAATATCAATTGTTTCTATGTCACTAATACGATGCACAAGAGATTTAGAAATAACTCAAATTAAAACATCTTTCAATTCACCTTTACTTTCACCTTCGACCTGTCAAGTTGGATGATATGATATGCATTATAGAATTGATAGAATCTGCATTCAATTACTTGCATACATAGTGCAATATGACATTTGATGATTCCTTTGAACCAACCAAGAAATTGTGAACATTATGGTTAAATATATCGAAAGTCAAAAGGAAAGGAGGAGTTTGATATTTTGACTTCTTCCCAATGATAGTAGCATCCATTAATGATTTATTATTCATGGTGGGTAGTTCATTCAATTCCTTTATCAACAAATTCCTTTGTTGATCAATAGTGGTTAAGTCATACAAGGAAATGTCCACTTTAATATTTTTCATTTCATTAGCAATATTGTATTCTAGTTGTGACGTTTACAAGGTACTTGTTGAAGGTGTCGAGGGAGCTACAATGTGTTGGAGTTACTTCACACACACCTAGGATTTATTTTTCCTAAGGTTGTTCCTTGTTTATTATTCATAATTATGCATTATCCAGTCTCCTATATTTTAGGGGAGAATATTCCACCTAGAGAATATTCTCTTTCAGTTGACACTTTAGTTTGACTAGTTGAGTTGAGTTTAGATGCTGCATTGGGATCATCACCATGCAACATTAGGATCATCACCATAATAATTCGACCTTGCAGTGGCATCATCACCAGAGTGGCGTATTATCCTTGATTCCCTGAGTTAACTCCTCACTACTCTCTGTTCAGTCAGTTAACTGAAGACTAGTTGACTAGTTAACTCAACTAGGTGGCAGTTCACTCCCATAACTTCCTGAGAGATTATAATAGGTGGCAGTTCACTCCCATAACTGTTGGTGTGTGTCCAAATCACTCTATACCACCACTATGGTGCATTGGTTCACCTCAACTCGAACTCATTGAGTTATACAGAGTATATCATGTGTAAATTATTCAGTATTCACAACGGTTAATGAGAAGTCTTCCATTCTTTCTCTCCTTCTTCTTCTTTCTCCAATTATCTCTGTAAATGTGTGTATTATTGTTTAGCTATATCTATTCTATGCAGGTTCAACACATTTACATGGTATCAGAGCCGACGGAATGCTAAGCAAAAGCTACACCAAAAATTTTTGCAAGTACAAAAGATTGAAGACAACGGAAAGATGGAATTCCAAAAAGAATTCATTCTTACACCTTACAAATATTTTGCATGGAAGGAGAAAAAAACCATACATCTTCGATCCAGAGGGTTGTACAGGTTAACCATGAATACAGATACAGAACCGACATCAGCCATAGAAAAATCCAAGTACTTAAATCGCATGGATGAGGCACTCAGAACAATTTGCAGTCTTATCTCTCCCGATCTCCATTTTCACATATCTTCCTGTAAGACTCCCAATGAAGCCTAGAAAATCTTGGAAGGGATCTTTGGAAAATAGGATGAGATGAGGGGACACATGCTGGAGGTGGAGCTTCTCACATTGGATCCAAAAAGCTTCGACAATATCCAACATTTCTTTACAAAATTCAAGGATTTATTGTCGCAACTCAAAGCTTGTGGGGTTGATAAATCGATGGAGGAGAAACAAATCGTTCTCACCATTCTCTCCAAGCTTGGTCCTGAATTCTCTGTATTCATATCCACATTCCATACTGTCATATTTTCCTCTGGAGCCACCTGGAAGATGCCTTTTCTTGAGGACTTTATTGAATCCTTGACACAAGAGAAAACCAAGCTCATCAACATGGGCGCAATCAAAGGCCCAAGGGCACATGCACTCACTGTGCATGATGACAGCCACAAATATTATAAATCTAAAGATAAATATAAGTGGAAATCGCATGCACATACGAAGAAGGAAGGGTACACAAAACCCTTCACCGATGCCTCTGGATCCAAAGGAGAAAAAGGAAGAAAAGGAGAGAAATGCACATACTGTCACAAAGGATTCCATTCAGAATCCTCATGCATGAAAAGACAAATAGATCTGATGTCTCAAATAATTCATAAAAAAAACCTTGGAGATCGCATCCCCAAGGGTGCAAAGAAGAAGAAGCCAAAAGATCTGAATTCCAAGAAAGGCAATTCTAGCCATGCCTTGATTTCCATCAACTCCTCTCTCGATGCTTGGATCGTAGATTCAGGAGCATCACATCACATGGCTACCTCAGAAGCAATCTATTCTTCATTGAATGCATGCAAAGATCCTCTTATTCTGATGGGGGACAACTCTTCTGCCAAAGTCACGGACAAAGGAAGGATTGAACTCACCAATGGAAGCTTCAAGAAAATGTTGCATGTTCCCAAACTTTCTGTCAACCTTCTCTCCATATATCATATGAAAAATTCTGGCACCAGAAAGAAAGTCATCTTCACACCAAATTCTGTGGACATCTATGACATGCAAACCAACTCTAGGGTTGCTACCAGTGAGGTAAATCATCAGTCTAGATTGTATAAATTTTCTGAATTCAATGAACCTGATTCTTCTTTACTGCTTACTCGCTGACGAAAGTAGTAGGATATGGAATGAAAGGTTTGGAAATTTGAATTTCAGATACTTGCAACAACTTAGCAAGCACAGATTATTTGATGGTCTACCAGACATCCATTTCTCGAAGGGAGTATGTGAGGGATGTGTTCTCGGAAAACACCCTCAAGAAAAATTCAACAAAGGAAAGTCTCAGTGAGCTTCTGCACATTTAGATCTGATCCACAATGACCTTATGGGTCCTTTTCTACATCCATCCATTAGAAAAGCGAGGTTTGTTCTCATTTTTTTTGATGATTTCTCACGTTTTACTTGGATCTACTTTCTCAGGAAAAAATACGAGGTCTTTCAACACCTCAAAGATTTCAAAGCCTTGGTTGAGACACAGTCTAGAAAGAAGATCAAAGTCCTCCGAACTGATAACGGGGGAGAGTATGTGAATCATGAGATCCACAATATTTTCCATGAGGTAGGGATTCGGTTGCATCATACAGTTCCCTACACTCCGCAACAAAACAAAGTTGTTGAGTGTAAAAACAGATCTCTAAAGGAGATGGCATCTTGCATGTTGCATGCAAAGTCACTACCATAGAGACTATGGGCCGAAGCACTTAACTGTGCAACATACATCCAAAATAGATCTCCTCATAGATTTTTCAAGGGTAAGACCCCCTAAGAGGCTTGGAGCGGCCTCAAACTGGAAGTGACCCACTTCGCATTTTTGGTTCACGTGCATGGGCCCGGATTCCCTCTGAAAAGAGGAAGGAACTTGATCCATAGAGCACTGAGTACATTTTTTTTGGATACCCTGACGATGTGAAGGGATATTAGCTTATTGATCTTTCCTCAGACTGGCTCATCACTGAGCATAGTATCCAATTCAAGGAAAGTGTCTCGCATGTACCTCAACAACTACATGCACCTCAACAACTGCATGCAGACACCTTCACTCTTCCACCTGTCCAAGATGATGAGCATGCACATGCCAAATATTCTTCAGATGAGAGTTATGATTCATAGGACTTAGATGATTCAGATTCAGTACAGTCAGATGCAGAGCCAGAGCATCCAGATGCAGTTGTAGAGCCAGAGCAGAGGCCCAAGTGGGCACAGACTACTCTTCAGGATGCAAGGGATCTTGTTGGTGATCCAGCCGATACAAGGAAGACTCGATCTGATTTCAAGGAGCCTCTTGTTGCACTCACTGCCACTGAGCCATTGCCCTCCAGGCATCTTTTCTTGGTTCAATCTTCAGATCCACAGTCTTATGGCGAGGCTGCTGGAAATCCCTTTTGGGAATCCACCATGCAGGAGGAGTACAACTCCCTCCTCGAGAACCAGACTTGGGATCTGGTTCCCCTTCCTTCTAGGAGGAAACTTGTCAGATGTAGATGGGTCTACAGGACCAAGAGCACAGCGGATGGACAGATTAGCATATACAAAGCCAGGTTTGTCACCAAAGGATTTCAGCAGGTTCATGGTATTGACTATGATGAGACCTTCGCTCCAGTAGCGAATATGGATTCCATACCATTGGCACTTGCCATTGCGGTAGACAAGGGATGGGAAGTCCATCATATGGATGTGAAGAATTCATTTCTTCATAGTGATATCTCTGAGGAGATCTACATGGAGTAGCCCCAGGGATTTATGCAAAACTCATCTTTGGTCTGTCGACTGAAGAAGTCACTTCATGGCCTCAAACAAACTCCAAGGGCATGGTATGCCAAGATGGACTCCTACCTGTTGTCACAGAACTTTGTACGTTGTAAATCAGACCCAAATGTATACATTCTCAAGATGGGTGATTCACTTCTACTTTTAGTACGTTGTAAATCTGATCCAAATGTATACATTCTCAAGATGGGTGATTCACTTCTACTTTTAGTTCAGATGTCAATGATTTGTTGATCATCGGTTGCTCGACTTCAAAAATTGTTGTAGTCAAGAGGATTCTTCTATGACAAGTTTTTGATGATGGACATGGGTCCACTACACTTTTCCTTGGACTTGAGATCAACTAGGATGCATCAAACATCAAACTATCTCAAGACAAGTATACACGAGATCTCCTTAAGATATTTCACACGACAGACTGCAAATCTACCCCAAATCCTTTCCTATAAGGAGTCAAACTTGGAGGGATATGTGGAGACCCACTAGCTGGGATGCTTACTTCACACACACCTAGGATTTCTTTTTCCAAAGGTTATTCCTTGTTTATTATTCACAAACTGCATACTGTCCACCCAGGATTCCAACCCCAGATTTCCACCTCAAACTGGCCCAGCTGAGCCCATGCTCATGCCACGTCTATGTTCCTAATCTCTGCCTGCTTGTCAACTGACTCCAGCCAACCCCATGTTCCACCAGTTTAATCAGTCAACCAGTGCCCCCAACTCCCAGAATGCCCACCCTGTCCACCCACTGGCCCAGTCTGAACCTGGATTCTCTTTCAGTTGACACTTCAAATTGACTAGTTGAGTTGAGTTTAGATGTTGCATTGGGATCATCACCATGATAATTTGACCTTGCCTTGGTATCATCACCAAAGTGGCGCATTAGCCTTGATTCCCTGAGTTAACTCCTCGCTACTCTCTGTTCAGTCAGTGAACTGAAGACTAATTGACTAGTTAACTCAACTAGGTGGCAGTTCACCCCCATAACTTCCTGAGAGACTAGAATACGTGGCAGTTCACTCCCATAACTGTTTATGTTTGTCCATATCACTCTAGACCACTACTATGGTGCATTGGTTCACCTCAAGTCGAACTGATTGAGTTATACAGAGTATATCATGTGTAAATTATTCATTATTCACAACAGTTAATGAGAATTCTTCCATTCTTTCTCTCCTTCTTCTTCTTTCTCCAATTCTCTCTGCAAATGTGTGTATCATTGTTTATCTAGATCTATTTTTTGCAGGTTCAACACATTTACACAATGGTTATTTCCTTATTGGTTACTATAGAAGAAAGAGGAGGAGGAGGAGTCACAACACTTTGATTACATCTAAGAGCATAGTCACATTTTTTTGTTTATGTAGCATGAACTTCTTATACAACTTCCTTTTCTTCATCATCCATGAAATTCAAGAGTACATATCACTAAACCATTGCAGAATCCTTTTCTATTTTTTTCGCTACCTTTTCTTTTACAACCTTTTTGGTTTTAGACTCTAGTTGCATACCTTCATTGTTACATACCTTCATTGATGACATGGTATATTTCATTAATGAATAGTGGAAACATATCCTATGTATGATTGTCTTGATGTATGTAGTAAAATTTGTCCATAGTTATGCCTTCAAGCCTTACAAGGTTCATTGTAAAGGTTTCTGGTGGCTTTGATGGAACAATCACCTTCTTGGAAAATGGAGTAAAAGGATTTTGACCCAAACTTCCTTCTCCACTATGTTAGGATATTTAGACACATAGGTGTTAGTTAATATCAACTTGGTCTAATGTGTCTTTAAGTACAAGTGTGTTTCTTTACTATTCATTAGTATGCATTTGTAGTTATGTAATCTGATGGTCACAATATGTTATAGAGATAGAGTGGTCTAACAACTCATATTCTTCTTGATCTTAAAGGATGCATTGATCTGTGTATTAACACCCTATTGGTCCATGATCTCTATTTAAATAGCATGTAGGGTCATTTGTTACTGATTGATTGTGAGAAACACTCTTGTAAAAAAATTTATTTTGCATCAATATAGTCTCAAGTGGCCACGTTGGTTTGAAATATGGACTGTGTTGAGAACACACTCATACTGAGAGTGGGGGGTGAATCAATATAATTCTATATTTTTATTTTTAACATTCATAAACCATAATGAAGAAACAACTTAAATGTAACAACTAGAAGACACAATATTTAACGTGGAAGCCCTTTCAGGAGAAAACCACAAATGTTTTTTTTTATAAATTTGTAGGCACCAACCTACAACTACAAATGTTTGTAGGAACTAACCTACTAGAGACACCAATCCCCAATGTTTTTTGTAGGCATTGACCTACTGGAGACACCAATCCCCACAATTTTTTCTTTTGTATCCACCAACCTACTTACAAGTTTACAGGTTCTTCATATGCATTTCCTTCATTGTTCTTTTTTATTCTTATGTCTTTACCAAATATTCTCTGCTCTCATTACTTATTCTTTCGCCAGATTTTCTCTATGCTTGCTACTTCTACTTTATCTCTTCCTTCACCATTTCTTCTTGCTTCTTCTTATGTTTTTGCCTTAGATCTACCTTTGCAAGTTTTGATTGCTAGAACTCCAAATCTATTTTCTATAACACCATATCCGTTCTTCACTAATATTTAATCGTCGCTCCTTGAATGATATTCAATCATCACTCCTTAAATAATATGCAAAAGAATATTACATTTTCACCCACAAACTTTCTTTCTCACAATCATCTTTTCCTTTTATACTTTACCATTGGTTGTACATGAAAAGTCATGTTCATTTGAAAAGACACAAATTTTATTAAATAAATAATTAGTTTCCCCCTTTATTTATTTATTTATTTTTCAACATACCATGGGTTTTAAAACCATGTGCACTTTTTAATCCACTTTCATTTTTACCTTTTTTAATCCACTTTTATGTTTACTCCACTTTCATGTTTTACTCCACTTTTACCTAATTTCACTTCTAATCCACTTTCATACTAACTTCATTAATATACTTCCACTTTTGTATTTATTAAAGTCACATTTCAATTGAATATTTGTATGTGAATACTCACTTACCTTTGACATCAGTGACAATAATTTATTCAACAATCTCCCCCTTTTTCATTGATGGCAACCCTGTATTCAAAAACACATAATCCTCCAGAAATAAAAAGAATTCTCCCTTGTTTTCAACTCTCCCTCTATCTATAATTATCCTCCCCTTTTCTGCAACTCTCCCCCTATATGTAATTCTCCCCCTTTGACATCAATGGAAAATATATTATCCCCTTGAGTTGTGTTTCTTTACTGACAAGATGAGAGGGATATCACTCCTAGCTTATATATGAGATATTCAAATGTTTCTCTGGGAAGGGGTTTGGTAAGAATATTTGCAACTAGTTCCTTGGTGGAAATGCATTTCAGATTTACACTTAGGTCGGTTACCTGTTCTATTAGGAAGTGGTACTTAATGGGAATATGCTTCGTCTCCGAGTGCATAAAAAGATTCTTTGAAATGTTGATTGCACTTGTGTTGTCACAAATGATTGATATTAGATGATCATATTCTACCTTGATATCCTCCAGTGTTTGTTTCATCCATAGAACTTGTGTGCAACATTTTGCAGTTGCAATATACTCGGCTTCTGATGTAGATAAAGAGACTAAAGACTATTTCTTACTCAACCAAGACATTAGACTATTTCCCAGAAATAATGCTCCTCCACTTCTACGTTTTTTGTCATCAACACTATCTTTCCAATCTTCATCTATATATGTTGTTAGAGTAAAATATTCCCCTCTTGAGTACCATAAGTCAAAGTCTAAGGTGCCCTTTAGATATTTCAATATCATCTTTACTTCTTGCACATGAGTTTCTTTTGGTGCAGGTTGAAATCATGCAACCAATCATAATGCTTGCATAGTGTTTGGCCTTGATGTCATCACCTATAGTAGGCTTCTAATCATTGAACTATATAAAGTTTGATTGGATTCCAAAGATTCATCATTTTTTCTCAATTTACAACTTCTGACCATAGTTGTGTTGACTGGTGTACAATATTCCATTATGAACTTCTTTAATATTTCCTTGATGTACTTGGTTTGTGAAATGAATATGCCTTTGTTAGATTGAGATATTTGTAATCCAATAAAGAATGACAGTTCACCAAGCCTAGACATCTCAAATTCCTTTTGCATTTTTATTGAAAACTCTTGGCATATTTCTTTCATACTTACTCAAAAAATAATTTCATCTACATAAAACGCAACAATCAACTAATTTTCTGCTACTGTCTTGATGTATAGATTACTGTCAGTAATTCCTCTTTTGAATTATTGTTGTTGTAGATATTTATCAAGTCTTGAATACTAGGCTCTATGATCTATTTTAACCCATAAAGTGTTTTCTTCAACTTGTACACATGATCCTTATTTTCTAATAATAAGAATATTTTTGGTTGTTCAATGTATACTTATTCCTCTAAATTACCATTGATAAAGGCATAGTTGACATCCATTTGATAGACTTTGAAGTTTTTGAAACATACAAATGCCAAAAAAAATCAGATAGCTTCTAGTCTAGCAATCGGGGAAAATGTTTCTTCGAAATCAATACCTTCAACTTGAGCATATTCTTTACAAACCAATCTTGATTTATTTCTCATTACTTGCCCATCTTCATTCAACTTGTTCCTAAAAGGCCACTTGGTGCCAATTACATTTTTATCTATCGTCCTTGGAACAAGTTACCATGTTTCATTCTTCTCAATTTGATTAAGCTATTCTTCCATAGCATTAATCCAATGCTTGTCTTCACTGGCTTCTGTAAAATTATTAGGCTATATTTTAGATAGCAAGGAGAAGCTTTCATATTCTGGTGCACTAGCTAGTCTTCTTCTAGTTTGAAATCATGTATCTTTATCACCAAGAATTAGATTTTTTGAATGATTCTTTCATACAAATATAGATGTTGACTTTGTATCTTGGTGTTCTATTTCTTCTTCTTCTCCATTTTCTTCTTTGTACCATAGCTCATCTGCTTGAACATTTACTTGTGTTTTCACTTTCTGTTGCCCTGCTTCATCAACTTTTACATTGGTACTCTCTACGATTTTGTGTAATGTTGTATTGTAACATCTGTAAGCTTTTATTCTTGATGAATAACCAATAAATATACCTCCATAAGCTATGGAGTCAAATTTTCACAAATCCTCATCATCTCTATTTATGTAGCACTTTCTTCTGAAAACTTTGAAGTATTTAATTGTTGTTGGTCTACCTTTCCATAACGCATAAGTTGTTTTGTTGTTGTTAACTTTGATTTTCCCTTTATTTAGAATGTAAATTGTGGTGTTGACTTCTTCTCTAAAACATGTATGATAGCTTGGATTCATTCAACGGTGTTGTCTGCCATCTATATAATTCAATTTTTTCTTTCTACCACTCCGTTTATTGGATTTCTTGTGAAATTTTGAAGTTATCTTTTTTATCCCATGAGTCTCACAAAATTATTCAAATTCATTTGAGATAAAATCACCTTCTCTATCTAATCTCAAACACTTGATTTTCAAATTCATTTGAGATAAAATCACCTTCTCTATCTAATCTCAAACACTTGATTTTCAAATTAGTTTCATTTTCAACCAAGGCTTTGAATGCTTTGAACTTCTCAAAATCTTCAAATTTTTATTTTAGGAACATAACCCATGTCATTTTAGAATAATCATAAATGAGCAACATGAAGTAATTTTCACCTTGTAGACTTTGTTTTCTTGTAGGCCCACAAAGATTTGTATGAACGAGTTCCAATGGCTTTGTTGTTGAGTACTCTTTTTATTTAAAGCGTGTTCTTGTATATTTTTCATGTTGAAATTGCTTGCAGAGAGTGTTTGAAGGTTTAACCATCTTTAACATGTATCTCATTACTTATTTAGTGCTTATTTATACTAGATTATCAAATTTCATATGATCCATTATTCTATGCCATAACCATCTTTCATTGTTTTTCCCATCTAACACTTTTCTCCATGGATCTCATTGAGGATATATACATTTTTTGATATTCTAAATGCACTTTCGACTAATCTTCCTAATCCTTCCTTCCTTATTTCACAGCCTTGAGAATTAAATGTGACATTGTGTCCTTGGTCACACATTTTACTAACACTAATAAGATTGTGTTTCATACCATCAACGTACAAGACATTTTTTTTTTAGTCTTTCCATTATTGATACTTAGAGTACCTTTTATAGCTATCCTTGCAATAGCATCCCTTCCAAATGTCGCACTACCTTCGTTAACTTCTTTCAAAGTGAGAAACTTTCCCTTTTCACCTGTGATGTGGCTTGAACATCAACTGTCAATGTATCGTTGGCTTCATTTGTTTTAAGCATGAAGGGAAGTTTATACAAACACACAGAGAGAAGGTTGGCAGAAAGCTTGGGAACATGTAGCATGTTCTTGAAGCTTTCGTTGGTGAGTTCAATCCTTCCTTTGCTGGTGACTTCGACAGAAGAGTTGTCCCCCATAAGAATAGGAGGAACTTTGCATGAATCCAATGAACAATAGACTTCTTCTGAGGTAATCATGTGATGTGATGCTCCTAAATCTACAATCCAAGCATCGGGAGAGGAGTTGATGGCAATCAAGGCATAGCTAGAATTGTCTTTCTTGGAATTCGGATCTTCTGGCTTCTTCTTCTTTCCACCCTCGGGGATGTGATCTCCAAGGTTGTTTTGCTGAAGTATTTGAGACATCATATCTATTTTCTTTTGTATGCATGCAGATTCCGAATGGAATCCTTTGTGACAGTATGTGCATTTCTCTCCTTTTCTTCCCTTTTCTCCTTTGGATCCGGAGGCATCGGTGAAGGGTTTTGTGTACCCTTCCTTGTTTGTATGTGCATGAGCTTTCCGCTTATCTTTATATTTAGATTTCTGATATTTTTCGCTGTCATCATGCACAGTGAGTTCATTTTCCCTTGGGCCTTTGATTGCACCCATGTTGATGAGCTTGGTTTTCTCTTGTGTCAAGGATTCGATAAAGTCCTCAAGAGAAGGCATCTTCCAGGTGGCTCGAGAGGCGAATATGACAGTATGGAATGTGGATATGAATACTGAGAATTCAAAACCAAGCTTGGAGAGAATGGTGAGAACCATTTGTTTCTCCTCCTTCAATTTATCAACCCCGCAAGCTTTGAGTTGCGACAATAAATCCTTGAATTTTGTAAAGAAATCTTGGATATTATCAAAGCTTTTTGGATCCAATGTGATCAAATCCACCTCCAGCATGTGTCCCCTCATCTCATCTTATTTTCCAAAGATCCCTTATAAGATGTTCCAGGCTTCATTGGGAGTCTTACAGGAAGATATATGAAAAAGGAGATCAGGAGAAATAAGACTGCAAATTGTTCCGAGTGCCTCATCCATGCGATTTAAGTACTTGGATTTTTCTATGGATGATGTTGGCTCTGTATTTGTATTCATGGTTAACCTATACAACCCTATGGATTGAATATGTATGGTTATTTTCTCCTTCCATGCAAAATAGTTGTAAGGTGTAAGAATGAATTCTTTTTGGAATTCCATCTTTCCGTTGTCTTCAATCTTTTGTACTTGCAAAAAATGTTGGTGTAGCTTTTGCTTAGAAGTCCGTCAGCTCTGATACCATGTAAATGTATTAAAACTGCACAAAATAGATCTTTCTAAACAATAATACACACATTTTCATAGATAATTGGAAAAGGAAGAAGAAGGAGAGAAAGAATGGAAGAATTCTCATTAACCATTGTGAATAATGAATAATTTACACATGATATACTCTGTATAACTCAATGAGTTCGACTTGAGCTGAACCAAGTCGCCATAGTGGTGATCTAGAGTGATCTGGACACACACCAGCAGTTACGGGAGTGAATTTCCACCTATTCTAGTCTCTCAGGCAGTTACGAGAGTGAATTGCCACCTAGTTGAGTTAACTAGTAAACTAGTCTTCAGTTAACTGAATGAAAAAAGAGTAGTGAGGATTTAACTCAGGGAATCAAGGCTAATATGATACTCTAGTGATGATACCAAGGCAAGGTATAATTATCATGGTGATGATCCCAATGTTGCATGGTGATGATCCCAATGCAACATCTAAACTCAACTCAACTAGTCAAACTGAAGTGTCAACTAAAAGAGAATATTCTCTAGGTGGAATATTCTCTCCTAAAATATAGGAGACTAGATAATGACTATATATGACTAATAAACAAACAAAAATCTTAGGAAAAATAAATCCTAGGTGTGTGTGAAGTAAATCCAACATTCTTACATTTATTGTTTTTACTCGACTACATGGGCCTTATTTACTAGTGATGGCATCCATACATAGCAATACATAGTAACATATCTATATACATAGAGGGTTAGGAAGATTGGGACCCTAATATGCCCTCCCCATTAAAAAAAAACATTGTCCTCAAGGTTGGAGATGAGGGAATTCCTAGAGAATTGTTGCTAGTTCCCAAGTGGCATCCTCTAGTTAAGTATCCTTCCATTGTATTAGGACTTCCTATATAGTGCATTACTAGAAACAACACTCTCATTTTTCAAGGATGGCCTTAGGTTGTAACCAAATATAACCTTCTTCATCCAATTAGGAAGGCTAGTTTGCCCGCGACAATTAGAGCCAACCACTTTCTTTAAGCAAGAGACATGAAAGATGGGTTGGATTTTAGAGTTCTTTGAATTTCTAATTTGTAATACATTGGACCAATACATTTGAGGATCTTATAGGGGCATAAAAATTTGGATAAATATTGTGGTGGTGGTTTTGTTTAAGGGAGGTCTTCTTGTAAGGATGTAAAAAAAGGAAGACCTTATCTCCTTCTTCAAAATGGAATTCAGAGCAATGATGATAATCTTGTTGCTTCATATAACTCTAAGCCATGACCAAATAATCTTTGAGAGTGTGGAGAATATTGACCCAAGTTGTGAGGGTTTTGTAAACCTCCCACACTTTGGAGATGCTTGGTAAGTATGATAGTATTGATGGGGATTTTGGCCATAGACAACCTCAAAGGGTGCCATGTGAGTGGCACCATGATAAGTTGTATTGTACCACCATTTTTCTAGAGGTAACCATTGAACCCATTGGGATGATCATTCAGAAGTAAAGTACCTCAAATATGATTCCAAACACTTGTTGACAACTTCAGTCTAACCATCAGTCTAGGGGTGATAGGCAGTGCTAATATAAAATTGAGTTCCCCTGGAGCTTAATAATTTCTTGTTAGCAATTTCTAGTGAAAGTTGGATCACATTTTGTGACAATAGAGTGGGGAATACCATGTAGTTTAAATATGTTATCCATGAAGACTTGAACAATCGTGGAAGCTTTAAAGGGGTGTTGTAAAGCATAAAAATGAGCATATTTGAAAAGGTAAAGAATCAAAACCATGATGAGAAATTTAATTCCAGATTAGGGTAAAACCCAAATTGAAGTCCATATAAATATTTGTCCATATAACATGTGAGTAGGTAAAGGTTGTAGTTCTCCTAGAGTTTTTGTTGTTTCTCCCTTATGGTGTTGGCAGAGGTTGCATTCAACCACAAATGTGTGTATGTCCTTCTTCATTCCTTCCCAAATAAATGAACATTTAATTCATTAATATGTTTTATGCAAGAAGAAATGACCTAATGTGGGGGATGCATGGAGTTCATATAATATTCTTGATTCGAAGGTGGGTTGTTTTCTTAAATATAAATTCCCTTTATAGTGAAGCTCTTCATTGTGCCAAGTGTAGCCTTGAGATTCATGAGGTCCTATTGAAGTTGTTGGATTAGGATGGTAATTTTGGGATCTTTGAACCATTCCATGCGGACCTCATTCAACCAATATACTATGATGAAGATGTTAGAAATAATAGGTGTGCTCGTTTAACCATAGACAATATAGCAATATTGTCACCCAACCATAGGCTGAAGCCACCCCCGAGCACCTTAACCTTGACAGATAGAATAATTCTGGAAGCAAACCCTAGGTCCAAAATCCAATCAAGGTAGCGTACCACTCTCCATATATAGAGTACCAAGAAGAAATTCAAAACCATAACCAAGATAAATTCCAAGCCTAAAACCAAAAATACTAGATGTAGTAGCTGCAGCTGCAGCTACTCTTCAAAATTGTGCACTTACTGAATTTCTGCAGTGCGCACTAGATTTCTGCAATTGCGAGTTGTGTCTGTCAAATGAGCTCTCGCGTCYTATATTTATATTGCTTCTCCTTATATGTCTGGGTTGACTTCTCATTCTGGAGGCTAAAAACTCAATATTAAATATTTCCTTTAGCYGACTTGTCTTCTAGGGTTATGTCCAATGCTTTAGGGTTTCTTCTTGCTTCCCAGAATATTCTATTCTTGTCAGGGTTACACGTGGAGGTTAATACCTCCCGCAGTTATCATAATATAAAAACTCCCTCCTAGGTAGGGAGGTATTGAAAGAAATGATCTTGAGCACAAACATACCATTCAATTGGTAGCATCATCATAGCCACACAAGCTATCTCATGATTAGATCACAAGCACCTTCATCACTATCAGTATCATCTGATAGCATCAAATGTATAATCTCTCAAAGCCAAAATATATATGAGTAATAAAGCATGATGTTGAATAAGTCACTCACTCCACAGAGTGATACAAGAACCATTCTTCTAATTTGGACATATGTCCTAGAAGAATAACTATTTCAACAGAGGTTGGAAGCCACGCCTGATCCAGATTTTATGAGCATAACAAAATGACTACAAATTATTAATAGGTGCTTAACACAAAATAATAGAGATATAGTAAAACTGGTTTTCTATTCAATAACGAAATAAGCTGAAACTGTAAAATACAGCGGAAACAAGCTTGCTAGAATGGTGGTGGCTTAACTCTGAGAAGAGATGTGACGGTTGCGCTCATTCGCAAGAAAATGACTACAATGAGGCTCTGAAGGAATTTTTACAATAAATAGGAATGATAAAAACCCTAGACATCCAAAAACCTAACCCTAGGAGATGAAGCGCCAAAAGTCATGTGGGCCCCGTTTGGGTAAGTTAGTACATCAACTTCCCGGGGTCGTAACTTTTGCATACGATCTCCATTTTAGGCGTATGATAGCCCATTGGAAAGGTATCGTCGAGGAGATTCATTTTTGGGGATCAATAATGCCTTTGACTATCATTGAGAATCTTGATCCCAAAAAACCTTCATTTAGGCCCTCAATATGGTCAGGGAAGTTAAAACTGCTAAAAATAGTAAATTGCCAAAATTGTCAAAAAACTGTTTTGAGTCAGTTTGAAGAGGTGGGTGGCCACCAATATCCACCTGGATCAATACTCCCTCCTTAGGAAGAAATGGTCTCCATTGTGTTGAGTTCCCCCATCAGATGAGGAAATTTCTGCTGAATTTGGCCACGGGTGAGCCACTTGCCTTGGTGAAGGAGTTGCCCTGCTTTGACAACTCGATAAAGTTGGATCCTTTGCTGTCAAGTTCCCTTGATCTGTGTGTCCGCAATATGATCGTTGGATGCCTATTGTAAGAAGTCGGGATTGAGCTCTATTGGTGTCATCTCCTCTGCTACATCTGAGGTGTCCAATAAGGGTGAAGGAGATCCACGTTGAACACTGGGTGAAAGCCAAGGAAAGGAGGAATGTTGAGC
>SNQJ01S0108377.1:0-12367 GCA_010110895.2 Picea sitchensis
TTTTCATTTTTAAAGGGGGTTTGGATTTTTTGATCCTCATTCTTAATTTGTCTTGGTTGATTTTGAGGGTTAGGATTCCTTCTGAAATACTTTCTGGGAAAATGCTCATTCTTCGCTTGATCTAGTTCCATTCTTGATATATTATTTGACAGTTTTTTGATGATTCTCGCCATATCGTCCATTTTGTCTTCTGAAGATCTTCTTGATCCAGATGGTCCCCCTTGATCTCTATATCTTCCGGTTTCTTTATTTCTAGTTTCAAATTTAGTTTTCAACTTTCCTGATGCCATCATATTTGACTCAATTTCTAAGGCATCATCTTGCATTTTGGTGAGGTCTACTGATCTCGTCTCCCTCAATAACAGGGCGAAATTAGGGTCAAAAGCTTCAGCGAAGGTTACTTTCGCTATAGGTTGCGAGGGTTTGACCTCAGCTGGAATCTTATTATACAATTTATTGAACCTTTGGGTGAAATCGAGGACTGATTCATATTTTTTCTTTCATAGAGCCCCAAATTCATTTAGATAATAAAGATGATCCTTCCATTCACCCCACTTCTTAATAAAAGCATTTTCAAGTTCGTCATATGAATCGATAGATCCTACTACTAGACTTCGGAACCAGGTTCTTACATGTCCTTCAAAATTCTGAACCCAGAGTCTCGAGTAAACATCTTCATGTTCCAATCCAAGGATGTCAGCAAATTGGTCAAAGAAATTGATGTGTTCAGCTGCAGTTAGATCACCTTCTCTAGTGAATTTTGGCAGATTATTCATGTATTTTTTAGGTAGGTCATGGAGAAGAACTGGGCAGACCAAAGGAGCGTATCTGGCATCCACTTTTGCAAATATTTGAGGGAGTGGTACTTGGTCACCTACTCCTCCTCCTCCTACACCACCTGCGGCAGCACCTCCTTCCCCACCTCCTCCGGCCATATCCATTGTTGATTTAGAGACTGGAGCTTGGATATTATAAAGGAGGGTTTCGGACAAAGGGTTATCAATGCATAAGAAACTTTAGATAGAGGAACTAGGAAAATGTGGGTTGGTTCCTTCAGACTCACAGGTCGAATAAGTAGGAGAATTAATAGAAGTCGAGTCGAGATATATAGGATAATCATAGGAGTTCTGAGAGATAGGAAAATGATCTTCGTGAAGTGAGGAGGTGTCAATCAAAGTGGTAAATGAGGTGGATCTTTTTCCTCTATTGGTGAAAGAAATAGTTGGGAAAGTTTCAGTTTTAAAATCAGGTAAGACCAAACCAGGTTCGAGGGTTACAATCCTATCAGTAGGTAATTCCTCACAAGGAGGTGGGGTATTAGATTCTTCGAGTAGACCTTTAGTATTCGACTGTGTAAATTTCAGTCGATAAAACTTATTTGTCGATGAAGCAGTCTGTTTGAGGTATTTTTTTTTATTTTAAAATTTTTTCTGGGTCGAAAACAAGCAAAGTTTGTTTGTCGTCTGAATTCTTCCTTGTGTTTTTTTGGTTAAAAGCTAGTTTATTTTTTGTGGAGTTGCCAAGTGAAAGATAAGGGTAGCCTTAGAAGGTTTTCAATCTTTGTTCACTATCAAAGAAAGAAAGTGTCAGTGTCGTTCTTCCCAGGGAAAAAACTTTGTTTCTTCGTTCCCTGATAACGGCACCAAAAAGATGTTGTTCCTGAGTTTATACTTTAAGGCTCTAAAGTATATTGTCCAGGCATCCAAAAAGGTAGAGAGAGTTAAGGGTAGAAAGGTCGGTCATACGAAGAAGGGCTATGGATGGTTTCTTAACTGTCTCTATCTAGCTTCCTAGTTTTCCTGGATACTAATATCCCTTTCAATTGTTGCCCATGAACGTTCTAACTCAACCCGGTTACCTGCAGTCTGTAAGATGGTGTTAAATAAATTTAAGGCAATTCTCGTTTGATCTAATAGCCCGGGCTCAATATTGGGTTGTCTTGTAATTGGTACATTCATGAGGGATAAAGACTAAAAAGATGAATTCTTGTGTTTTCTTTTAGGGTTTTCTATTTTTGTTTCAAAATATGTAAGAAAAAATACAAAACCTTGAATTAATAGTATGACGAAACTAAAGGCTATTTCCGGTATCTGATCTACATTTTGAAAAGGGAATATGCATGAAATGAAAAGAAAACATAAAGTTGTTGAACAAGGTGAAGCATCAATTAAAGAGGAATCTCACTTTGTGACAGAAGAAGAAAATAGTTAGGAAAAACTTTTAATGAAGCATATGATATTGAACTCTAAAACATTTGTAGGTCTTGTACCTGCTGATAGCCGATACAGAGGAAAAACTATAAACAATTAAATTGCAAGAATAATTAATCACCACAGTAGAGGTTGTAATAAATTGCAGTTAAGAATTCATCAAAGAGATATATGAAAAATATGAAACAACGGAGAAGCACATAACTCAAACTTGACCAAATCTAGAATCTTCAATCTCTATTTGTATTAATTCAAAAATATCTTCAAATTCTTCTTTACAATGTGCCCAGAAAAATCCTTCTTTCAGTGTCATGAAATTATACTTATACAAGATCACCAATACATTGATGGTTGGTGATTTCCTAACTCTTAGGGGAAAACAGTTACAAAAATGCAAACCTTAACCATTTGCATGATTATCTTTTATTTTTCTATCGTCTCGATAATATAATATTTTAAAATGATACTTCATTTTTTTATTGAAGTATCTTCTTATGGCGGCCCAATACATTCAATACATTTTTCAAGAAAGTGTACAAATTTTCTGGGAGGCTCTGGAAAATCCTTCGCTTTGAATAGATAAAATTTTCTCTGAATTTTTGGAAGTCAGTATTCAATCCCTTTACCAACAAACTTAATTGATTGCAATTTTAATTTTGTCTTCGCCAACCACCTGTCTATTAGGGTAACATCAATTTCCTTTAATTGTGAAATTTCCATCTGAATTTCCTCCAAACCCTCCTTGAAATTCCACTGGTGTCTTACAATGTTTATCTGTCCTAATTTCCGAGTGCAATTGTCTCTTCCAATACCTAATGATCCTTTGTCTAGAAAATCAAGGACTTTTTCGCAATCATCTTTGATTTCCTTGGCTATTCTATTGTTTTCTTCTATGTTGGCCTCCCATACTTTGAGCAGAATATCGCCTCTAATCTACTCTGTGATAGATATCTTTGGAGTTTTCGATACCTCTTCATTTTCTAAACATACAACTGCCTTTTGGAAAGTATCCCTTGCTGCTTTAGCTTATTTTTCTTTAAAAACAATGTTATCGAAAGAATTGCTTACTTCTTGAAAATAATTCTGAATAATCTCTACTTTGGAGACTATTTTTTGTTGCGTAGTTTCTATCTTTGCATGCACCTCCAGTGACTGGACCTACAAAAATTTCAAATCTATAACCTGGCCTTTCATTGAATTCAATTTAGCCTGTAGTTGTCTTACCAATTCTTCTTCCCTAATAACCTGTATTTGGCTAGTCTACATCTTCTTGATCATCTCGTCTAGAATTGACTTAAGCGATTGAATTTCATGTTTGTCAACAGCCTTGGCTTGATCCAGACCTTTATTTATTTCTTCTCTAATATTTTTCTTGGTATTTTTTAATTGGCCCTGCAACTGGGCTATCATGTGATCACTCTGTTTCAACCTTGTTCTCATATTGTCAATAGTGAATAGATTTGTTGTTGCCAAAGCTCCCATGGAGCCTGCTACCTCTGTAGTGAAATATTCTTCTTCCAAGTTCTTCCCATCTACCAACACCCTATGCTTCTTTACCATACCACCTTCTCTCATATACATATCCTGCTTTAACACAACCTTCCTCTTTTTACTGAAAAAGTAATTAGAGGGAGGTATCTCTTCTCTAGAGATAGGGGTAAGGTCACTAGCATATATGACTCCCATTTGAGGGATCCCTAAAGTAGATTATAAAGGGGTCAAGGAAGCAATGGGATTATCCAGCTCTGTGGATTTTGTTTCCCCTATTGTCTTGGGGGTATCAACACAAATAGTAGATGATGAAGAGGGGGTAGATTGACTAGAATTGGGAGGTGTCCTGGACCTTCTTTCTATTTCTGCTCCTGGATTCTCTATCTGTGAGACTTCTTCATTTTGTAAAGACCTTTTGGCCCCCTATGGATTTTCCTCGATGTCTTTTTTATCCTACGCTTTCTATCTGAAACCTGGGGGAGTGTTTTCTTGTTTTGGAGGAGGTGTTGTTGCTTCTCCTTGAAGTACCTTGGGAAAACCACTTCGTCTGTGTCTCTAGAAGGTTAAAAATTGGTTTTCAAGTCGAATGGTAGTGTTTGTACCTGGCCTAATACCTCCTCATAGGTTTTGGCCCCTTTGAAAATTTCATTGCAAGGGGATTTCTCATGTTCATACACTTTCATGCCATAGTGAGCCATGTGATTTCCCACTGTTTGATAAGGGTCATGTTTTCTATGTTCGAGATCCACCAACTTGACCTCCTCTAGAGATATAGCTTCAACCTTTGAATGACCCAAGTTGAGTAGAGAAAACTTCCCAATATGTACAAGGAAGACCAGCCATAACTTCTTCTGAGCTGTCTTTAATTCTATCCCAATGTCACCCATTATTATCTTATAGGCTACCTCCCTGCACACCAATCTTTCAGGAAGGAATTTCATGAGCGCATGGGGGGGAATTGAACATCCAAAAACCCTAATATAGGGGAAATTCTCCTCAATAAACCAATAGGAAAACACCTTGAGATTTCCTATGACTCTGAAATACGAAGGGGTGCACAACCGTACAACATCTGATGCACCGGTATCACCATGAAATGACAAATTTCGTAAAAGGAATCCTTAGCATTTTATTCCCACAGCTTAGAATGATATTTATGAATAGGTTCAGTGCAGGTTGGGTTCCAACTCCAATTCATTAAAGGGAAAGGAGTTGTGAAACATATAGCATCCATAATGTATGCGAACATGTAAAAGGCTATTGGTCGGCCACTAGATCTCGTGGTTTGATACTCTATAACTTCCTTAGCTATGTTATCTGACAGAATCTTGTTCCAATTGAAGCTATAGCCTTCGGTTGCTTCATGTAAAAGGGGCACCCATTCTGCAGGGAAATGGGTAGGAATTTTCTTCCCGAAAAGTCTACATATCATCATAGCCACATAAACCATGTAAGAATTCAATGAGGCTGTGGCATAAACGCCATGGGTATCGGCCCTGAATTTTGTTGGGTGTCTCCACCAGTCTTTGATTATGCCGAGGTATGTTTGGTCTGCCTCTATGCATTCTTTCCTTTGAAATTCACTTATGAATTCTTTATTATAAATATATTTAGAATTGGGTGATAGTTTGTACATTACTTGTATATTCTTTGGTCTGAAAGAGCTGACGACAACCCCTTGGCCTCCAAAATGCTTCTCGTCTGCACGCATGTCCTCTCTAAAGCCCAACTAATCATATTGTTGTATGTCATGAGTTGTAGGCGCGTAGCTACTTTGTGAAGTTCAGACTCTTCTATGTCCCGGAGTTTGTTATCAGAATCATCGAGAAAATTCTTGACTTCGTAGTCCAAGGTTTCAAAAATTTGCCTCCAGGATTTGATGGAATCAATGGCATGTGGTGTAGTATCAAATATGACATCTCCTTCTGGGCTCGAGTTTTCATCTAGTTCTTCACTTTTCTTAGGTTCCTTTCTAGGTGCCATAATGTTCGCACTAGACTAAAAACCTGTTTGCAGAGGAAAAATATATAAGCATGGATAAATGCAACTCGCTCCTAATTCTAAAAAAAATAAGAATGAAATTTGAAATACATAACCTTTATTAACCTTTAACTTGTCTTACAATGAGCGTACTAACACGAGCGATAAGAAATTAATGTTTTGATGAGGAAGATACGCCTGGAGATACGCCTTCATGTCAAAAATATCTCTATTTGTCTGTTATTAATACTGCCACATATCGACGATTTCCTGAAATGTGAAACGTGAAAAGTAGTTTAGTCATTATTAGTCCCATTTTAAACTAACTTAATTTAGATTTGGACTTTGTTAAAAAATTCACAATTTCGCATTTCAGAGTTTCGGGAATCCTGTACCCAAGATGTATGTCATAAGAAAACCCCAAATCGCAAAATATTAATGATTTGTTGATTGTATTTAAGAATTTAATTAATCACGATTAAAGGGTACTTTGTGAAAAGCGCGTCGGGACTTATAACATTCATTTTTTCTTTTTTTTTTTATTTCTTTTAGTATAAATCATTTTCAGGATTTCGGCACTGGGACTCTGGATTTGTTAACTAAGAATCATACCTCGTGAAAAGATGAATCCCAAAACCCGAAAAAAATCGAAAGATTTTTTTTTACTGCTTTTTAGAACTAAAGGCGGCTCCATGACTAGGAAAAAATAAAGTTTCAGGTTTAAAGGGTAAAAAAATTAAACTTCGTGTCAACACTCTCAACTACTGACAGGAGCTTCAATTGTGATTGTACTCTTGCTTCTTGTTGCTTTGCCTCCTGGAGTTGTGACTCCAGTGTCTTTAGTTCAGGGTCCTTTGTAAGTCGTTCATAAGTCTACGCACTTCGACTGCTAATCTTTTTGCATTCCAAGGCTAATGCTTTGATTCTCTCAATTGCGCTCCTAAAATTTGCTTCTCTCTAGTATCGCATGTCGAGTAGAGTGCTTGGCACTGTTTGTAGCTCTAGATATGCTATTCTCTATTGAAGTTTTTGGATGGCTTCAGCAAGCTTCGCCACTTGATTCTCCACTAGGTCTTCCTCCCTTTGCTCTAAGCCCGTCACAAAGCGAAGTTCTCTGTTGATTGCTTATTTAACTCTAACCTACTCCATGAGCAGTTGTTCTTTCTCCTGCTGGATTTGCATCTATCCTCTGCGAAATTCGCTCGAAGGTCATATTTTTCCTTCTATGCAAACCGGTGTTGCACTATGATTTCCTCTTGTACTTTCTTCAGGGCTTCTGTGGCCTGTTCTTTTTCTTCTGGGACATGACGGAGGTGAGCTTCAGTCACATCTTCTATTCTGCAGAGTTGGGTAGGTTCATTTCCCAACCCTGTTTCTTCTGATGGTGGGGGTGCAATAGACATTGCGCAGCTGGAGTGAAGGGATTGTTGTACCCCTCTCAGCTCTGCTTCGATCTTGTCATACATGGTCTCTTGTTTTTCTTCACTGCGCTATAAGATATCTTCCAAGGTGTCTAACACGAAAAAAATGGTGAGGTTGATGTCATCCATCGTGATTACATTCTGCAACTTGGGTCTACTAGCTTTTGACTTCTTGCGCGATGTAGGTTTCATGGGGGAAACCTTTCTTTTCTTGGATGTCTCAACCTCATCAATGGGATCCCTAGGCGGTGTTACTTCACCTTGCTTATGATTCTCTTCTTCTCCATTGTTCTCTTATTTGTCTACTTTTTCATCACCTCCTCCTCCTCCTAGTGATTCTGAAGCAGTATCTTCTGATGCATTGTTTAGCTTATGTACCTCTTTTGTCTTCTTCCTTCTTCTACTTCCAAGTACATCGTACTCTTCACGAGTGACCACCGGACTTTAGATTAGGTCGGGGTTGGACAATTTGGCCTGGTCGATTGGGATAAGGAAATCTGTAGGCCATTTCTTAGTTATTTCTTCCATGTCCTCCTCTGTGAGCTTATAGTAGCTCTGAAGCTCTTATTTGTGTTCGTCTTCACACACGGTGATATAAATAAAATGTATATCAACACAGAACTTTGCATAGGGCCTGTACCTATGAAGGGTGTTCGGTGTCATACGAGGGAAGGACTTAATAGCCCTTTTCAACTGCAGGTAGTAGGTGCATAACATCGCGTTCGACTACCATTGTTTCCCCATGTCGCTTGAGTACCAGAGCGTGGTGAACTTCGCAGCTAGAGGTTCAGATGGTTCAATCTCAGGGAAGGTCGCACCTTCCGTCATCTCTTAAGCAATGAACACGATGAGAATCAACAGCCAACTAAAGTGAAACTCGTAGCTCTGATCCTTGTTGGGTATGCATTAAAGTTTTTCTGCCTTGGGAAACATGACACCTGCCTCGAGAAATGTGTCATGTATTTAGGTGGTTTTTTCAGCACATGGTTTTTTGTCGACGATTTTCTATTTTCGGTTAAGGAATCAGGGTTTTGGACTAATCCAGGTCATTGGGTTAAGGTTTTGGATGTCGTTGGCTCCTATATGTATTTTGTATTGTAAACATTGTAATATAATGAATGAATATAGAATATGTTGGTTTTCCCGGTTTGGGTTTCCAGGGGAAAAATATCTGTGTAATGTTTGTATTTTCCATTGTATCTTTTCTATTCTTTTCTGAATATTTATTTGTAGTAGATATTGTACAAGGTTAGAATTTACAATCCTAAGCTTCATGGCGGTCCTTCTCTAACTATTTGATGAGGTAGCTCACCCAGTTCATTTATAGCCCTTCCACGCATTTTCTCGCGAGATCAACAATGAACCCTGTGACCTACGTGGGTCTATTATTTCTTACTAGCTTACCTACGATCAACTAGCAGGCTAGGTGCACTACACCATTCTGGATGGAGGCTACCTTGTAGCCCCACTTCCCCTTTTCCACATCGCTATAGGTGTCTTTGATTGTGTGTGCCAAGGTGCAGTCTCCAGCCTTCACTGGGTAAAACTCTTGTGGGTCTGGTCCTTGCATGCTCAATCCGGTGATCTGATGGATTAGCACCAGATCAATAGTGATGGGTCTGTCCAGCAAAAGATAACCACCATGGAAGCATGATAGCAGGAGCTTAATGCACACGTTAACCTCCTGGTGCCTTCAAAAATGGGGTTTCTTCATTACGTTCAGAATAGTAAACCTCGTGATGTTCGTAGTCCATGGTTGGGGGATTATCTTCAAATGCTTCCCCTTTGTCATGGTCAAGTACTTATGAGGTGTGAGCATGTTGTAGTTCTTGCGATCTCCTAGGTTATAGTCGTTGATCTTCAACATCATAATATTATCCAACTGTGGATTGACTGCACGTATCCCCTTCGAGAGGTACGCGATAATCAAGGTGTAGTCGAAGTCCCTCGGGACACTGTCATGACTCACCGCGTTGGCCAAAGGTGGGATGTAGTCGGGCAGGATGGATGGGATGAGTTTCGCATTCACCAAGTCATCATGATTCTTGGTTCATTTCTCAGTCGTAACTCGAGATGGTCCACATCCACGAGTAGTCGACGGGGAGGCTTGCACTCCTCACGTCGATGAAGCTTGAATTCCTATAGACATCACATTCTCAGCCATAAGGTCGATTAGAATTTCTTTTGAGGCATCCATTTGATGTGATGCTCCTCAATCTACGATCCAAGCATCGGGAGAGGAGTTGATGGCAATCAAGGCATGGCTAGAATTGCCTTTCTTGGGATTCTGATCTTCTAGCTTCTTCTTCTTGGCACCCTCAGGGATGTGATCTCCAAAGTTCTTTTAGTGAAGTATTTAAGTCATTATATCTATTTTTTTTTCCATGCATGTTGATTTTGGATGGAATCCTTTGTGATAGTACATGCATTTCTCCCCTTTTCTTCCCTTTCCCCCTTTGGATCTGGAGGCATCGGTGAAGGGTTTTGTGTACCCTTCTTTCTTAGAATGTGCATGAGCTTTCCTTTTGTCTTTATCTTTATATTTCTGATATTTATGGATGCCATCTTGCACGGTGAGTGCATGCGCCTTTGGGCCTTTGATTTTTCCCATGTTGATGAGCTTGGTTTTCTCTTGTGTCAGGTATTCGATAAAGTCCTCAAGATAAGGCATCTTCCAGGTGGCTCCAGAGGTGAATCTGACAGAATGGAAAGTGGATACAAATAAAGAGAATTTAGGACCAAGTTTGGAGAGAATGGTGAGAACCATTAGTTTCTCCTCCTTAGATTTATCAACCCCAAAGGATTTGAGTTGCAACAAAAAGTCCTTGAATTTTGTAAAGAAATATTGGATATTGTCGAAGCTTTTTGGATCCAATGTGAGAAATTCCACCTCCATTATGTGTCCCCTCATCTCATCATGTTTTCCAAAGAGCCCTTCCAAGGTGGTCCAAGCTTCATTGGGAGTCTTACGGGAAGATATATGAAAAAGGAGATCAAGAGAAATAAGACTACAAATTGTTCTGATTGGATTTTTCTATGGCTGATGTCAGTTTTCTTTCTGCATTCAAGGTTAACCTGTACAATCCTATGGTTTGTATATGTATGGATATTTTCTCCTTCCATGCAAAGTAGTTGTAAGGTGTAAGAATGAATTCTTTTTGGAAATCCATCTTTCCGTTGTCTTCAATCTTTTGTGCCTCCAATAGATTTTGGTATAGATTTTTCTTAGCAATATGTTGGCTCTGATACCATGTAAATGTGTTGAACCTGCACAAAATAGATCTAGATAAAAAATACTACACACATTTGCAGAGAGAAATTGAGAAAGAAGAAGAAGGAGAGAAAGAATGGAAGAATTCTCATTAACTGTTATGAATAATAAATAATTTACACATGATATACTCTGTATAACTCAATGAATGCACATTGGAGGAGAAACAATGTTCCATAGTGGTGGTCTAGAGTGATCTGGACACACACCAGAAATTACGGGAGTGAACTGCCACCTAGTCTAGTCTCTCAAGCAGTTACGTGAGTGAACTGCCACCTAGCTGAGTTAACTAGTCAACTAGTCTTCAGTTAACTGACTAAACAGAGTGTAGTGAGGATTATATCAAGGAATCAAGGGTAATGCGTCAGTCTGGTGATGATCCCAAGGAAAATTCACATTATCATGGTGATGATCCCAATGTTGCATGGTGACAAAGCCAATGCAGCATCTAGACTCAACTCAACTAGTCAAACTGAAGTGTCAACTGAAAGAGAATATTCTCCAGGTGGAATATTCTCTCCTAAAATATAGGAGACTGGATAATGACTAATTATGACCAATAAACAAGGAAAAACCTTAGGAAAAATAAATCCTAGGTGTGTGTGAAGTAACTCCAATAGACTTGTCACCAACAACAGAGCAACATCCACTACATTGTCTTGGCCCCAGAGGACATCAGGTCTTGCTTCATGAGGTAGCAAGTCTAGTCTCATGGTAAGTGTCAATTTAATCACTGAAGCATTTGAGCATGTTGCAAAGTGTCCTTTCTTGATTACATAACATTTGCTTGGAAATTACACCTTTTTCCTAATTTCACCTCAGTGGTTGTCATTGTGTCCTAGTAAGTTAGTCACCCTCAGGAAAAGCGTTTCTACTGGGTGGTTCTTTGAAGGATCATCATACCATTCCCGTTCATACTTACCACTTTCCACACTTCTTCCCCGTTTCTTCCTCATCTTTTGGGTTTTCGGGTTCATTGACCCTAAGAAGGGATTGTACCTCATTTCATGGGAAGAAGGGGCTAAAGGCATAGAGGTGTTGTAGCTGGAAAATTATAAAATTCAATGATTATCCTTCCATATTCTCTCCCTAAGGTCCTAAGAGAAATAAAACGCTTCTCCATAAAAATCAAGGACCTTCTAAACACATAATTAATGAATGCCCCACTTGTTGAGTAAATGCATTTTGTAGTGTCTTTTACTTTCCATTGCATATGGCACTCTGTGTGTTTCTAGATTCAAGTGGCATTGTGGTACTCCTTACTTTCCATTGCACATAGTACTCAATGTTTGAACTATAATAAATCTAATGAAAAGGGATTGGAAAAAGGTTTCATTGCAAATGAATGTGCAACACACCCTCTACAAAGGTGCCCATAAATGAGACAATGTGAACCCTTGTATGTCAAGAACCCATGCCTGAAAGTACTTTCCCCCCACCCACCTCATACTCATTGCATATCCTAGATAGGGTCTTCTTGGGAAACATTCCTTGACTTGGGGATTGGCCTACCCAATAGGGAACCTTGACACCCCTCCCATAACTAAATTTGGAAAAACTTATAAGGTCTTTGAGCATTTGTTTAGTTTGAAAAGGGGTATTTGATGCACATGTCTATATGGTTCTCTTATTATATGTGGCTCACTTGGCATGATTCATGTGACTTATGGACCCTTGGAGGGCGTACTTGTTTTTCTTTGTAGGACCTTTCCCATAGGATGGATGCCACGCCCCACACATGATCCAACATCGATGATGAGCATTGCACTTTAAGAGTGAAGGAAATTTCCTCTAGAGGCATCTCAAGAATATTAGAGGATGAGCCAAGACCCTTCTCCACTTGGATGTTGACCTTTGGAGGCCTAGGACGTCACCTCTTAGCCCATGACATCACCTTGGAGGGATAGGGTTTGATGGTTCAAGAGGTTGTTGACAATAATAGACACATGGCATGGCACTTTGGCACTTGAGGGCATGACACATGGACTTTGGAG
>SNQJ01S0108377.1:18078-31132 GCA_010110895.2 Picea sitchensis
TTGTAGCTTCACCTAGGTCAACAATCAAGAGTCTAGGGATAAAATCCTAAAGTAATAGCACTTTAGGGATTTAGGAGTCTAACCCTGGGTAGGATTCTTCTTCACAAATTATGGATAATATTAACCTTGTGAGAGGAGGAAGCACTTCTTCTCCTCTCTTAGGGTTTCTTATCAAGCAAGATATTCATTATGAACAAGTAAAATTCGCCATGAAAACATTTAATAGCATGAGCCAAAATTGCATAAATTTACTTCACCAAGACATGAAAAGAGTAAACCCTAATTGCATCAATACCATCCAAAAATCAGCAAACAAGCCTCCAAACTTGACCTTCAAGAGATAGCACATAAGGTAAAAGAGCCAATAAACCTAATATAGCGAAAATTTCAGATGTAGTGCTCTCTTAATGGAGAGGAAAGTGATGATAAAATGAAAGTGAGATGGTCTTTATTTATACAAGACCACCTAAACCAATTTTAAATTGTCAACAAAAAATTATAAGAGGCCCGACCCCCTTAATTGTCTTTACATAATTTCCAAATATAAAATTTACATAAAAAATAGCCCTAATAAGGTGATGTCATGCCCTAAAAGGGTAATGTAGGGCTCATAAGTGTGATTTCAAGGCTGAAATGGTCGAACATTGAGCCTCCAAAGTCCATGTGTCATGCCCTCAAGTGCCAAAGTGCCATGCCATGTGTCTATTATTGTCAACAACCTCTTGAACCATCAAACCCTATCCCTCCAAGATGATGTCATGGGCTAAGAGGTGACGTCCTAGGCCTCCAAAGGTCAACATCCAAGCGGAGAAGGGTCTTGGCTCATCCTCTAATATTCTTGAGATGCCTCTAGAGGAAATTTCCTTCACTCTTAAAGTGCAACGCTCATCATTGATGTTGGATCATGTGTGGGGCGTGGCATCCATCCTATGGGAAAGGTCCTACAAAGACAAACAAGTACGCCCTTCAAGGGTCCACAAGTCACATGAATCATGCCAAGTGAGCCACATATAATAAGAGAACCATCCAGACATGTGCATCAAATACCCCTTTTCAAACCAAACAAATGCTCAAAGACCTTATAAGTTTTTCCAAATTTAGTTATGGGAGGGGTGTCAAGGTTCCCTATTGGGTAGGCCAATCCCCAAGTCAAGGAATGTTTCCCAAGAAGACCCTATATAGGCTATGCAATGAGTATGAGGTGGGTTGGGGGAAAGTACTTTCAGGCATGGGTTCTTGACATACAAGGGTTCACATTGTCTCATTTATGGGCACCTTTGTAGAGGGTGTGTTGCACATTCATTTGCAATGAAACCTTTTTCCAATCCCTTTCCATTAGATTTATTATAGTTCAAACATTGAGTACTATGTGCAATGGAAAGTAAGGAGTACCACAATGCCACTTGAATCTAGAAACACACAGAGTGCCATATGCAATGGAAAGTAAAAGACACTGCAAATTGCATTTACTCAACAAGTGGGGCATTCATTAATTATGTGTTTAGAAGGTCCTTGATTTTTATGGAGAAGCATTTTATTTCTCTTAGGACCTTAGGGAGAGCATATGGAAGGATAATCATTGAATTTTATAATTTTCCAGCTACAACACCTCTATGCCTTTATCCCCTTCTTCCCATGAAATGAGGTACAATCCCTTCTTGGGGTCAATGAACCCGAAAACCCAAAAGATGAAGAAGAAATGGGGAAGAAGTGTGGAAAGTGGTAAGTATGAACGGGAATGGTATGATGATCCTTCAAAGAACCACCCAGTAGAAACGCTTTTCCTGAGGGTGACTAACTTACTAGGACACAATGACAACCACTAAGGTGAAATTAGGCAAAAGGTGTAATTTCCAAGCAAATGTTATGTAATCAAGAAAGGACACTTTGCAACATGCTCAAATGCTTTAGTGATTAAATTGACACTTACCATGAGACTAGACTTGCTACCTCATGAAGCAAGACCTTATGTCCTCTAGGGCCAAGCCAATGTAGTGGATGTTGCTCTGTTGTTGGTGACAAGTCTATTGGAGTTACTTCACACACACCTAGGATTTATTTTTCCTAAGGTTTTTCCTTGTTTATCGGTCATAATTAGTCATTATCCAGTCTCCTATATTTTAGGAGAGAATATTCCACCTAGAGAATATTCTCTTTCAGTTGACACTTCAGTTTGACTAGTTGTGTTGAGTCTAGATGCTGCATTGGATTTGTCACCATGCAACATTGGGATCATCACCATGATAATGTGAATTTTCCTTGGGATCATCACCGGACTGACGCATTACCCTTGATTCCTTGATATAATTCTCACTACACTCTGTTTAGTCAGTTAACTGAAGACTAGTTGACTAGTTAACTCAGCTAGGTGGCATTTCACTCACGTAACTGCTTGAGAGACTAGACTAGGTGGCAGTTCACTCCCGTAATTTCTGGTGTGTGTCCAGATCACTCTAGACCACCACTATGGCACATTGTTTCTCCTCCAGTGTGCATTCATTAAGTTATACAAAGTATATCATGTGTAAATTATTCATTATTCATAACAGTTAATGAGAATTCTTCCACTCTTTCTCTCCTTCTTCTTCTTTCTCAATTTCTCTCTGCAAATGTGTGTAGTATTTTTTAGCTAGATCTATTTTGTGCAGTTTCAACACATTTACATGGTATCAGAGCCAACAGATTGCTAAGAAAAATCTATACCAAAATCTATTGGAGGCACAAAAGATTGAAGACAACGAAAAGATGGATTTCCAAAAAGAATTCATTCTTACACCTTACAACTACTTTGCATGGAAGGAGAAAATATCCATACATATCCAAACCATAGGATTGTATAGGTTAACCTTGAATACAGAAAGAAAACTGACATCAGCCATAGAAAAATCCAATCAGAACAATTTGTAGTCTTATTTCTCTTGATCTCCTTTTTCACATATCTTCCCGTAAGACTCCCAATGAAGCTTGGACCACCTTGGAAGGGATATTTGGAAAACATGATGAGATAAGGGGACACATACTGGAGGTGGAATTTTTCACATTGGATCCAAAAAGCTTCGACAATATCCAATATTTCTTTACAAAATTCAAGGATTTTTTGTTGTAACTCAAATCTTGTGGGGCTGATAAATCTAAGGAGGAGAAACTAATGGTTCTCACCATTCTCTCCAAACTTGGTCCTAAATTCTCTTTATTTGTATCCACTTTCCATTCTGTCAGATTCACCTCTGGGGCCACCTAGAAGATGCCTTATCTTGAGGACTTTATCGAATACCCGACACAAGAGCAAACCAAGCTCATCAACATGGGAAAAATCAAAGGCCCAAAGGCGCATGCACTCACCGTGCAATATGGAATCCATAAATATCAGAAATATAAATATAAATACAAAAGGAAAGATCATGCACATCCGAAGAAAGAAGGGTACACAAAACCCTTCACCGATACCTCCATATCCAAAGGGGGAAAGGGAAGAAAAGGGGAGAAATGCATGTACTGTCACAAAGTATTCCATCCAAAATCAACATGCATGGAAAAACAAATAGATATAATGACTTAAATACTTCACTAAAACAACTTTGGAGATCACATCCCTGAGGGTGCCAAGAAGAAGAAGCTAGAAGATCAGAATCCCAAGAAAGGCAATTATAGCCATGCCTTGATTGCCATCAACTCCTTTCCTGATGCTTGGATCGTAGATTCAAGAGCATCACATCAAATGGATGCCTCAAAATAAATTCTAATCGACCTTATGGCTGAGAATGTGATGTCTATAGGAATTCAAGCTTCATCGACGCGAGGAGTGCAAGCCTCCCCGTCGACTGCTCGTGGATGTGGACCATCCCGAGCTGCGACTGAGAAATGAACCAAGCATCATGATGACTTGGCGAATGAGAAACTCATCCCATCCATCCTTCCCGACTACATCCTACCTCTGGTTGACGCTGTGAGTCATGACAGTATCCCGAGGGACTTCGAATACACCTTGATTACCGTGTACCTCCCGAAGGGGATACGTGCAGTCAATCCACAGTTGGATAATATTATGATGTTGAAGATCAACGACTATAACCTAGGAGATCACAAGAAATACAACATGCTCTCACCTCATAAGTACTTGACCATGACAAAGGGGAAGAAGTCGAAGATAATCCCCCAACCATGGACTACGAACATCACGAGGTTCACTATTCTGAACGTAATGAAGAAACCCCATTTTTGAAGGCACCAGGAGGTTAACGCGTGCATTAAGCTCCTACTATCATGCTTCCATGGTGGTTATCTATTGCTGGACAGACCCATCACCGTCGATCTGGTTCTAATCCATTGGATCACCGGATTGAGCATGCAAGGGCCAGACCCACAAGAGTTTTACCCAGTGAAGGATGCAGACTACACCTTGGCACACACAATCAAAGACACCTATGGAGATGTGGAAAAGGGGAAGTGGGGCTACAAGGTAGCCTCCATACAGAATGGTGTAGTGCACCTAGCCTGCTAGTTGATCATAGGTAAGCTAGTAAGAAATAATAGACCCACGTAGGTCACAGGGTTCATTGTTGATCTCACGAGAAAATGCGTGGAAGGGCTATAAATGAACTGGGTGAGCTACCTCGTCAACTAGTTAGAGAAGTACCACCACGAAGCTTAGGATTGTAAATTCTAACCTTGTACAATATCTACTACAAATAAATATTCAGAAAAGAATAGAAAAGATACAATGGAAAATACAAACATTACACAGAGATTTTTCCCCTAGAAACCCAAACCGGGAAAACCAACATATTCTATATTCATTCATTATATTACAATGTTTACAATACAAAATACATATAGGAGCCAACGACATCCAAAACCCTAACCCAATGACCTAGATTAGTCCAAAACCCTGATTCCTTAACCGGAAATAGAAAACCGTCGACAAAAAACCATGTGCTGAAAAAACCACCTAAATACATGACACGTTTCTTGAGGTAGGTGTCATGTTTCCCAAGGCAGAAAAACTTTAACGCATACCCAACAAGGATCAGAGATATGAGTTCCAATTTAGTTGGCTATTGATTCTCATCGTGTTCATTGCTTAAGAGATGACGGAAGGTGCGACCTTCCCTGAGATTGAACCATCTGAACCTCTAGCTGCGAAGTTCACCACGCTCTGGTACTCAAGAGACATGGGGAAACAATGGTAGTCGAATGCGATGTTCTGCACCTACTACCTGCAGTTGAAAAGGGATATTAAGTCCTTCCCTTGTATGACACCGAACACCCTTCATAGGTACAGGCCCTATGCAAAGTTCTGCATCGATATACATTTTATTTATATCATCGTCCGTGAAGACGAACACAAAGAAGAGCTTCAGAGCTACTATAAGCTCACATAGGAGGACATGGAAGAAATAACTAAGAAATCGCCTACAGATTTCCTTATCCCAATCGACCAGGCCAAATTGTCCGACTCCGACCTAATATAAAGTCCGGTGGTCACTCGTGAAGAGTACGATGTACTTGGAAGTAGAATAAGGAAGAAGACAAAAGAGGTACAGAAGATAAACAACCCATCAGAAGATACTGCTTTAGAATCACTAAGAGGAGGAGGAGGTGATGACAAAGTAGACAAATAAGAGAACAATGGAGAAGAAGAGAATCATAATAAAGGCGAAGTAACACTGCCTAGGGATCCCATTGATGAGGTTGAGACATCCAAGAAAAGAAAGGTTTCCCCCATGAAACCTACATCGCGCAAGAAGTCAAAAGCTAGTAGACCCAAGTTGCAGAATGTAATCACGATGGATGACATCAACCTCACCATTTTTTCCATGTTAGACACCTTGGAAGATATCTTATAGCGCAGTGAAGAAAAACAAGAGACCATGTATGACAAGATTGAAGCAGAGTTGAGAGGGGTACAACAATCCCTTCACTCCAGCCGCGCAGTGTCTATTGCGCCCCCACCATCAGAAGAAATAGGGTTGGTAAATGAACCTGCCCAACTCTGCAGAATAGAAGATGTGAATGAAGCTCACCTCCGTCGTGTCCCAGAAGAAAAAGAACAGGCCACAAAAGCCCTGAAGAAAGTACAAGAGGAAATCATAGTGCAACACCGGTTTGCATAGAAGGAAAAATATGACCTCCGAGCATTTCGCAGAGGATAGACGTAAATCCAACAGGAGAAAGAACAACTTCTCATGGAGTAGGTCATATTTAAAGAAGCAATCAACAGAGAAATTCACTCTGTGACGGTCTTAGAGCAAAGGGAGGAAGACCTAGTGGAGAATCAAGTGGCGAAGCTTGCTGAAGCCATCCAAAAACTTCAATAGAGAATAGAATATCTATAGCTACAAATAGTGCCAAGCACTTCGCTGGACATGCGAGACCAGAGAGAAGCAAATTTTAGGACCGCAGTTGAGAGAATCAAAGCATTAGCCTTGGAATGCAAAAAACTTAGCAGTCGAAGTACGCAGACTTATGAACGACTTACAAAGGACCCTGAACTAAAGACACTGGAGTCACAACTCCAGGAGGCAAAGAAACAAGAAGCAAGAGTACAATCACAATTGAATCTCATGTCAGTAGTTGAGAGTGTTGACACGAAGTTTAATTTTTTTACCCTTTAAACCTGAAACTTTATTTTTTCCTAGTCATGGAGCCGCCTTTAGTTCTAAAAAGGAGTAAAAAAAAATCTTTCGATTTTTTTCGGGTTTCGCGATTCGTCTTTTCACGAGGTATGATTCTTAGTTAACAACTCCAGAGACCCAGTGCCGAAATCCTGAAAATGATTTATACTAAAAGAAATAAAAAAAAAAAGAAAAAACGAATGTTATAAGTCCCGACGCGCTTTTCACAAAGTACCCTTTAATCGTGATTAATTAAACTCTTAAATACAATCAACAAATAATTAATCTTTTGCGATTTGGGGTTTTCTTATGACATACATCTTGGGTACAGGACTCCCGAAACTCTGAAATGCAAAATTGTGAATTTTTTAACAAAGTCCAAATCTAAATTAAGTTAGTTTAAAATGGGACTAATAATGGCTAAACTACTTTTCGCGTTTCGCATTTCGGGATTTGTTGAAAGAAGTCCTTTTGAAAATCTAGTTTGAAATCGTCGATATGTGGCAGTATTAATAACAGACAAATAGAGATATTTTTGACATGAAGGCATATCTCCAGGCGTATCTTCCTCATTAAAACATTAATTCCTTATCGCTCGTGTTAGTACGCTCATTGTAAGACAAGTTAAAGGTTAATAAAGGTTATGTATTTCAAATTTCATTCTTATTTTTTTTAGAATTAGGAGTGAGTTTCATTTATCCAGGCTTATATATTTTTCCTTTGCAAACAGGTTTTCAGTCTAGCGCGAACATTATGGCACCTAGAAAGGAACCTAAGAAAATTGAAGAAGTAGATGAAAACTCGAGCCCAGAAGGAGATGTCATATCTGATACTACACTGCATGCCATTGATTCCATCAAATCCTGGAGGCAAATTTTCGAAACCTTGGACTACGAAGTCAAGAATTTTCTTGATGATTCTGATAACAAACTCCGGGACATAGAAGAGTCTGAACTTCACAAAGTAGCTACGCGCCTACGACTCATGACATACAACAATATGATTAGTTGGGATTTAGAGAGGACATGCGTGCAGACGAGAAGCATTTTGGACAGCCAAGGGGTCGTCGTCAGCTCTTTCAGACCGAAGCATATACAAGTAATGTACAAATTATCACCCAATTCTAAATATATTTATAATAAAGAATTCATAAGTGAATTTCAAAGGAAAGAATGCATAGAGGCAGACCAAACATACCTCAGCATAATCAAATACTGGTGGAGACACCCAACAAAATTCAGGGCCGATACCCATGGCATTTATGCCACAGCCTCATTGAATGCTTACATGGTTTATGTGGCTATGATGATATGTAGACTTTTCGGGAAGAAAATTCCTACCCATTTCCCTGCAGAATGGGTGCCCCTTTTACATGAAGCAGTCGAAGGCTATAGCTTCAATTGGAACAAGATTTTGTCAGATAACATAGCTAAGGAAGTTATAGAGTATCAAACCACGAGATCTAGTGGTTGACCAATAGCCTTTACATGTTCACATACATTATGGATGCTATATGTTTCACAACTCCTTTCCCTTTAATGAATTGGAGTTGGAACCCAACCTGCACTGAACCTATTCATAAATATCATTCTAAGCTATGGGAATAAAATGCTAAGGATTCCTTTTATGAAATTTGTCATTTCGTGGTGATACCGGTGCATCAGATGTTGTACGGTTGTGCACCCCTTCATATTTCAGAGTCAGTCATAGGAAATCTCAAGGTGTTTTCCTATTGGTTTATTGAGGAGAATTTCCCCTATATTAGGGTTTTTGGATGTTCAATTCCCCCCCACGCGCTCATGAAATTCCTTCCTGAAAGATTGGTGTGCTGGGAGGTAGCCTATAAGATAATAATGGGCGGCATTGGGATAGAATTAAAGACAGCTCAGAAGAAGTTATGGCTGATCTTCCTTGTATAGATTGGGAAGTTTTCTCTACTCAACTTGGGTCATTCAAAGGTTGAAGCTATAGCTCTAGAGGAGGTCAAGTTGGTGGATCTCAAACATAGAAAACACGACCCTTATCAAACAGTGGGAAATCACATGGCTCACTATGGCATGAAAGTGTATGAACATGAGAAATCCCCTTGCAATGAAATTTTCAAAGGGGCCAAAACCTATGAGGAGGTATTAGGCTGGGTACAAACATTACCATTCGACTTGAAAACCAATTTTTAACCTTCTAGAGACACAGATGAAGTGGTTTTCCCAAGGTACTTCAGGGAGAAGCAACAACACCTCCTCCAAAACAAGAAAACACTCCCCCAGGTTTCAGACAGAAAGCGTAGGATAAAAAAGACATCGAGGAAAATCCATAGGGGGCCAAAAGGTATTTACAAAATGAAGAAGTCCCGCAGATAGAGAATCCAGGAGCAGAAATAGAAAGAAGGTCCGGGACACCTCCCAAGTCTAGTCAATCTACCCCCTCTTCGTCATCTACTGTTTGTGTTGATACCCCCAAGACAACAGGGGAAACAAAATCCACAGAGCTGGATAATCCCATTGCTTCCTTGACCCTTTATAATCTAATTTAGGGCTCCCTCAAATGGGAGTCATATATGCTAGTGACCTTACCCCTATCTCTAGAGAAGAGATACCTCCCTCTAATTACTTTTTCAGTAAAAAGAGGAAGGTTGTGTTAAAGAAGGAGATGTATATGAGAGAAGGTGGTATGGTAAAGAAGCACAGGGTGTTGGTAGATGGGAAGAACTTGGAAGAAGAAGATTTCACTACAGAGGTAGCAGGCTCCATGGGAGCTTTGGCAACAACAAATCTATTCATTGTTGACAATATGAGAACAAGGTTGAAACATAGTGATCACATGATAGCCCAGTTGCAGGACCAATTAAAACATATCGAGAAAAATATTAGAGAAGAAATAAATAAAGGTCTGGATCAAGCTAGGGCTGTTGACAAACATGAAATTCAATCGCTTAAGTCAATTCTAGATGAGATTATCAAGAAGATGCAGACTAGCCAAATACAGGTTATTCAGGAAGAAGAATTGGTAAGACAACTACAGGCTAAATTGAATTCAATGAAAGGCCAGGTTATAGATTTGAAATTTTTGCAGGTCCAATCACTGGAGGTGCATGCAAAGATAGAAACTATGCAACAAATATTAGTCTCCAAAGTAGAGATTATTCAGAATTATTTTCAAGAAGTAAACAATTCTTTCGATAACATTGTTTTTAAAGAAAAATAAGCTAAAGCAGCAAGGGATACTTTCCAAAAGGCAGTTGTCTGTTCAGAAAATGAAGAGGTATCAAAAACTCCAAAGCTATCTATAACAGAGCAGATTAGAGGCGATATTTTGCTCAAAGTATGGGAGGCCAACATAGAAGAAAACAAGAGAATAGCCAAGGAAATCAAAGATGATTGCAAAAAAGTCCTTGATTTTCTAGACAAAGGATCATTAGGTATTGGAAGAGACAATTGCACTCAGACATTAGGACAGATAAACATTGTAAGACACCAGTTGAATTTCAAAGAGGGTTTGGAGGAAATTCATATGGAAATTTCACAATTAAAGGAAATTGATGTTACCCTAATAGACAGGTGGTTGGCGAAGACAAAATTAAAATTGCGATCAATTAAGTTTGCTGGTAAAGGGATTGAATACTGACTTCCAAAAATTCTGAGAAAATTTTATCTATTCAAAGCGAAGGATTTTCCAAAGCCTCCCAGAAAATTTGTACACTTTCTTGAAAAATGTATTGAATGTATTGGGTCGACATAAGGAGATACTTCAATAAAACAATGAAGTATCATTTTAAAATATTATATTGTTGAGACGATAGAAAAATAAAAGATAATCATGCAAATGGTTAAGGTTTGCATTTTTGTAACTGTTTTCCCCTAAGAGTTAGGAAATCACCAACCATCAATGTATTGGTGATCTTGTATAAGTATAATTTCATGACACTGAAAGAAGGATTTTTCTGGGCACATTGTAAAGAAGAATTTGAAGATATTTTTGAATTAATACAAATAGAGATTGAAGATTCTAGATTTGGTCAAGTTTGAGTTATGTGCTTCTCCGTTGTTTCATATTTTTCATATATCTCTTTGATGAATTCTTAACTGCAATTTATTACAACCTCTACTGTGGTGATTAATTATTCTTGCAATTTAATTGTTTATAGTTTTTCCTCTGTATCGGCTATCAGCAGGTACAAGACCTACAAATGTTTTAGAGTTCAATATCATATGCTTCATTAAAAGTTTTTCCTAACTATTTTCTTCTTCTGTCACAAAGTGAGATTCCTCTTTAATTGATGCTTCACCTTGTTCAACAACTTTATGTTTTCTTTTCATTTCATGCATATTCCCTTTTCAAAATGTAGATCAGATACCGGAAATAGCCTTTAGTTTCGTCATACTATTAATTCAAGGTTTTGTATTTTTTCTTACATATTTTGAAACAAAAATAGAAAACCCTAAAAGAAAACACAAGAATTCATCTTTTTAGTCTTTATCCCTCATGAATGTACCAATTACAAGACAACCCAATATTGAGCCCGGGCTATTAGATCAAACGAGAATTGCCTTAAATTTATTTAACACCATCTTACAGACTGCAGGTAACCGGGTTGAGTTAGAACGTTCATGGGCAACAATTGAAAGGGATATTAGTATCCAGGAAAACTAGGAAGCTAGATAGAGACAGTTAAGAAACCATCCATAGCCCTTCTTCGTATGACCGACCTTTCTACCCTTAACTCTCTCTACCTTTTTGGATGCCTGGACAATATACTTTAGAGCCTTAAAGTATAAACTCAGGAACAACATCTTTTTGGTGCCGTTATCAGGGAACGAAGAAACAAAGTTTTTTCCCTGGGAAGAACGACACTGACACTTTCTTTCTTTGATAGTGAACAAAGATTGAAAACCTTCTAAGGCTACCCTTATCTTTCACTTGGCAACTCCACAAAAAATAAACTAGCTTTTAACCAAAAAAACACAAGGAAGAATTCAGACGACAAACAAACTTTGCTTGTTTTCGACCCAGAAAAAATTTTAAAATAAAAAAAAATACCTCAAACAGACTGCTTCATCGACAAATAAGTTTTATCGACTGAAATTTACACAGTCGAATACTAAAGGTCTACTCGAAGAATCTAATACCCCACCTCCTTGTGAGGAATTACCTACTGATAGGATTGTAACCCTCGAACCTGGTTTGGTCTTACCTGATTTTAAAACTGAAACTTTCCCAACTATTTCTTTCACCAATAGAGGAAAAAGATCCACCTCATTTACCACTTTGATTGACACCTCCTCACTTCACGAAGATCATTTTCCTATCTCTCAGAACTCCTATGATTATCCTATATATCTCGACTCGACTTCTATTAATTCTCCTACTTATTCGACCTGTGAGTCTGAAGGAACCAACCCACATTTTCCTAGTTCCTCTATCTAAAGTTTCTTATGCATTGATAACCCTTTGTCCGAAACCCTCCTTTATAATATCCAAGCTCCAGTCTCTAAATCAACAATGGATATGGCCGGAGGAGGTGGGGAAGGAGGTGCTGCCGCAGGTGGTGTAGGAGGAGGAGGAGTAGGTGACCAAGTACCACTCCCTCAAATATTTGCAAAAGTGGATGCCAGATACGCTCCTTTGGTCTGCCCAGTTCTTCTCCATGACCTACCTAAAAAATACATGAATAATCTGCCAAAATTCACTAGAGAAGGTGATCTAACTGCAGCTGAACACATCAATTTCTTTGACCAATTTGCTGACATCCTTGGATTGGAACATGAAGATGTTTACTCGAGACTCTGGGTTCAGAATTTTGAAGGACATGTAAGAACCTGGTTCCGAAGTCTAGTAGTAGGATCTATCGATTCATATGACGAACTTGAAAATGCTTTTATTAAGAAGTGGGGTGAATGGAAGGATCATCTTTATTATCTAAATGAATTTGGGGCTCTATGAAAGAAAAAATATGAATCAGTCCTCGATTTCACCCAAAGGTTCAATAAATTGTATAATAAGATTCCAGCTGAGGTCAAACCCTCGCAACCTATAGCGAAAGTAACCTTCGCTGAAGCTTTTGACCCTAATTTCGCCCTGTTATTGAGGGAGACGAGATCAGTAGACCTCACCAAAATGCAAGATGATGCCTTAGAAATTGAGTCAAATATGATGGCATCAGGAAAGTTGAAAACTAAATTTGAAACTAGAAATAAAGAAACCGGAAGATATAGAGATCAAGGGGGACCATCTGGATCAAGAAGATCTTCAGAAGACAAAATGGACGATATGGCGAGAATCATCAAAAAACTGTCAAATAATATATCAAGAATGGAACTAGATCAAGCGAAGAATGAGCATTTTCCCAGAAAGTATTTCAGAAGGAATCCTAACCCTCAAAATCAACCAAGACAAATTAAGAATGAGGATCAAAAAATCCAAACCCCCTTTAAAAATGAAAA
>SNQJ01S0108377.1:31142-48495 GCA_010110895.2 Picea sitchensis
GAGACGATAGAAAAATAAAAGATAATCATGCAAATGGTTAAGGTTTGCATTTTTGTAACTGTTTTCCCCTAAGAGTTAGGAAATCACCAACCATCAATGTATTGGTGATCTTGTATAAGTATAATTTCATGACACTGAAAGAAGGATTTTTCTGGGCACATTGTAAAGAAGAATTTGAAGATATTTTTGAATTAATACAAATAGAGATTGAAGATTCTAGATTTGGTCAAGTTTGAGTTATGTGCTTCTCCGTTGTTTCATATTTTTCATATATCTCTTTGATGAATTCTTAACTGCAATTTATTACAACCTCTACTGTGGTGATTAATTATTCTTGCAATTTAATTGTTTATAGTTTTTCCTCTGTATCGGCTATCAGCAGGTACAAGACCTACAAATGTTTTAGAGTTCAATATCATATGCTTCATTAAAAGTTTTTCCTAACTATTTTCTTCTTCTGTCACAAAGTGAGATTCCTCTTTAATTGATGCTTCACCTTGTTCAACAACTTTATGTTTTCTTTTCATTTCATGCATATTCCCTTTTCAAAATGTAGATCAGATACCGGAAATAGCCTTTAGTTTCGTCATACTATTAATTCAAGGTTTTGTATTTTTTCTTACATATTTTGAAACAAAAATAGAAAACCCTAAAAGAAAACACAAGAATTCATCTTTTTAGTCTTTATCCCTCATGAATGTACCAATTACAAGACAACCCAATATTGAGCCCGGGCTATTAGATCAAACGAGAATTGCCTTAAATTTATTTAACACCATCTTACAGACTGCAGGTAACCGGGTTGAGTTAGAACGTTCATGGGCAACAATTGAAAGGGATATTAGTATCCAGGAAAACTAGGAAGCTAGATAGAGACAGTTAAGAAACCATCCATAGCCCTTCTTCGTATGACCGACCTTTCTACCCTTAACTCTCTCTACCTTTTTGGATGCCTGGACAATATACTTTAGAGCCTTAAAGTATAAACTCAGGAACAACATCTTTTTGGTGCCGTTATCAGGGAACGAAGAAACAAAGTTTTTTCCCTGGGAAGAACGACACTGACACTTTCTTTCTTTGATAGTGAACAAAGATTGAAAACCTTCTAAGGCTACCCTTATCTTTCACTTGGCAACTCCACAAAAAATAAACTAGCTTTTAACCAAAAAAACACAAGGAAGAATTCAGACGACAAACAAACTTTGCTTGTTTTCGACCCAGAAAAAATTTTAAAATAAAAAAAAATACCTCAAACAGACTGCTTCATCGACAAATAAGTTTTATCGACTGAAATTTACACAGTCGAATACTAAAGGTCTACTCGAAGAATCTAATACCCCACCTCCTTGTGAGGAATTACCTACTGATAGGATTGTAACCCTCGAACCTGGTTTGGTCTTACCTGATTTTAAAACTGAAACTTTCCCAACTATTTCTTTCACCAATAGAGGAAAAAGATCCACCTCATTTACCACTTTGATTGACACCTCCTCACTTCACGAAGATCATTTTCCTATCTCTCAGAACTCCTATGATTATCCTATATATCTCGACTCGACTTCTATTAATTCTCCTACTTATTCGACCTGTGAGTCTGAAGGAACCAACCCACATTTTCCTAGTTCCTCTATCTAAAGTTTCTTATGCATTGATAACCCTTTGTCCGAAACCCTCCTTTATAATATCCAAGCTCCAGTCTCTAAATCAACAATGGATATGGCCGGAGGAGGTGGGGAAGGAGGTGCTGCCGCAGGTGGTGTAGGAGGAGGAGGAGTAGGTGACCAAGTACCACTCCCTCAAATATTTGCAAAAGTGGATGCCAGATACGCTCCTTTGGTCTGCCCAGTTCTTCTCCATGACCTACCTAAAAAATACATGAATAATCTGCCAAAATTCACTAGAGAAGGTGATCTAACTGCAGCTGAACACATCAATTTCTTTGACCAATTTGCTGACATCCTTGGATTGGAACATGAAGATGTTTACTCGAGACTCTGGGTTCAGAATTTTGAAGGACATGTAAGAACCTGGTTCCGAAGTCTAGTAGTAGGATCTATCGATTCATATGACGAACTTGAAAATGCTTTTATTAAGAAGTGGGGTGAATGGAAGGATCATCTTTATTATCTAAATGAATTTGGGGCTCTATGAAAGAAAAAATATGAATCAGTCCTCGATTTCACCCAAAGGTTCAATAAATTGTATAATAAGATTCCAGCTGAGGTCAAACCCTCGCAACCTATAGCGAAAGTAACCTTCGCTGAAGCTTTTGACCCTAATTTCGCCCTGTTATTGAGGGAGACGAGATCAGTAGACCTCACCAAAATGCAAGATGATGCCTTAGAAATTGAGTCAAATATGATGGCATCAGGAAAGTTGAAAACTAAATTTGAAACTAGAAATAAAGAAACCGGAAGATATAGAGATCAAGGGGGACCATCTGGATCAAGAAGATCTTCAGAAGACAAAATGGACGATATGGCGAGAATCATCAAAAAACTGTCAAATAATATATCAAGAATGGAACTAGATCAAGCGAAGAATGAGCATTTTCCCAGAAAGTATTTCAGAAGGAATCCTAACCCTCAAAATCAACCAAGACAAATTAAGAATGAGGATCAAAAAATCCAAACCCCCTTTAAAAATGAAAACTTTATAGGAGCAAAAGACGTGGAGGATTTTGAAGAGTTAGAAGAAAATATAAATAATATTGGCAATGACTGCCTACAACCTTATATAACGAGACAAGATTATGAAAAATCTTTAACTACAGAACATAGATCCAAGAATAACAAGAACAACAGTTTTACAGAAGATTCAACCTATCAGGGAATCACAGATGATATAATGGCCGAATTTAATCAAAAGTACAATCTAAGGCCTAGAAACAAGAGCTTCACAACTGTCCCAGTGAAAAATATTCTTCCTAGGGGTGAAATGGACGAGACGGTTTAAAAAATCGTTGAAAAGCAGATTGCAAAAACTAAGATCACTGACACACAACTTTCCAATACAAAGTCAGTTGAAACATTAGACGTAAACACATAGAAAGCGAAGGTTCCTGTAATTGAACCGAAAACCTCACAACAAAGGAAAGCTGAAAAGAAGGGGTTAGAAACCCAAACCATAGAGATCGACAAAACAATAGGAAGTTTTAATCTGGAAAATGAAATAAATAAAATCAAAATCCCTATACCCCTTGTCGAACTGGCAAAAAATCCAATTTACAAAAAACAAATCGCTAAATTAATTAGTTTTTTAGAAAATGAAAGCTAGGCCGATGTTATAAATTTCGAAGATGACAAGCCTAACATAATTTTCGGCCCACATTTTGAAGCTGCCAAAGACATTGTTGCCCCTTTCTATATCACACTGACTATGTACAATCACATGCTCCATAATTGCATGTTAGATTATGGAGCCTCTCATAATGTAATGCCTAAAGCCATTATGGATAGACTTGGTCTTGAAATCACCAGACCTTATGGAGATTTATATTCATTTGATTCAAGAAAAGTTAAGTGTATAGGCATGATAAAAGACTTAGTTGTTAACCTTGTACAAATAACTGCAAAAAGCGTCCTAATGGATGTGGTTGTTGTCGATATACCCCCGAAGTATGGTATGCTCTTATCCAGGTCTCGGGGTGCTAAACTTGGAGGATCCCTCCAACTTGACATGATGTATACCACGATATTGGTCTTTGGAGGACATTTCACATGCTTGTATAGAGAAACCAGGTTGGCATTCACTGAAAGTGACCCACATAACCCAAATAACTACCCTGTTTATATTTCTAATCAAGATTTAGGCAATTGTGTTTTATCTATCGATGACGATATTGATGTATGTATAGTGCAAAGTTGTACATAAAATAAAAAAGAAAAAGAACAAATAAAGCAAGATGTATATAGCACTGGTGTTTGGAAAATGTTTTTTGATGGTGCCTCGTCTTATTTTGGAGCAGGGGCTGGAGTGCTCTTTGTGGCACCTGGTGACAAATTCGTTATCCCTTTCTATTATAGGTTACAGTGGAACATTGACCACACTAATAATGTATGCGAGTATGAATCCCTAGTGTTAGGATTAGGAGATGCCAGGAGAATGAAAATTAAAAACTTGGAAGTTTTTGGCGATGCAAAGTTAATTGTGAAAAAGATAAATCGTCAATACCAGGCCAAACATCCTAGGTTAAGGTCTTACCGAAATTGTGTTTGGGATCTGATCGAAAACATTTTCTCCTTTGTCAATATTCACTATATTCCAAGAGCAGAAAATCAAAAGGCAGATGCATTAGCCAAAGCAGCTTCAACGTTCACAGCTCCCACTGCTTTCAAACTAAAATACCATATACTAATGAGAAATAAGCCTTCCATACCGAATAACATACAACATTGGCAAGTTTTTGAGGATGATGAACAACTCCAGAAGTTTTTAGAGACAGTAGATGACTTTTCTGAAATGCATGTCGACCAAGAAAACCAGAATGACCCTATTTGGATCATGCAGGAAGGCAAAGACCCCCAAGAGTTCCAAGATAAAATCGCTAACCACCAGATGCTTATTTTAAAAAATAATCAAATACCTAAGGGTCTGATCCCCTTAGAAAGGCTATTTAATAATTATGACATCCCTTTGAAGTCTACCTTACAACCTCAACCAGAGGAGGTCGAGGATTGCGATATAGGTACCAAAGAAAATCATAGGTTGGTGAAATTATCCAAATATCTGTCGCCCGAAATAAAAAGTAAGTACGCTGAGTTGCTTAGACAATATAAAGATGTTTTCTCTTTGTCTTATGATGAATTAAGAACTTATGACACTACTATAATGGAACATAAAATTCCTCTGAAACCAGATGTCAAACCTTTTAAGAAAAAACTTAGGCAGATTAACCCTATCCTAGTACCGGTAATAGAAAAAGAAGTCAAAAAACTCTTGGACACTAAAATCATTGTTCCACTGAGATACTCTGAGTGGGTAGCCAATTTAGTCCCAGTGAGAAAGAAAAACAATGAGATTAGACTGTGTGTAGATTTTAGAAACCTTAATCGATCATCACTTAAGGGAAATTATCCATTACCTACGATGGATCATGTTTTGGAAAAAGTAGTTGGAGCTAAAATAATGTCCATGATTGATGGTTTTTCAGGTTACAATCAAATTGCAGTACATCAAGATGACAAAGAAAAAACTGCATTCACTACCCCTTGGGGTACATTTATGTATGACAAAATGCCTTTTGGTTTAATGAATGCAGGGGAAACTTTCCAACAAGCCATGGATATCTCTTTCATGGGCGAAAGGGATAAGTTCGTCGTTATCTATCTTGAAGACCAGATTGTTTTCTTTAAATCTGATGAAGAACATCTAACACAGCTCAAACAAACTTTCGATAAATGTCGTAAATTTGGTTTGTCACTTAATCCCAAGAAATCCCATTTTGCAATACAAGAAGGTAAAATATTAGGTCATATCGTGTCTAGAGATGGAATCAAAATCGATCCCAAAAGGGTCGAGGCGATAGATACCATAAATATTCCTAGAAACGTAAAAGAAAATCATTTGTTTTTAGGAAAAATAAACTTCTTGAGAAGATTCATCCCTAACTTTGCTAAAATTGTAAAATTGATTACATATATGCTTAAAAAGAACAGTGAGGTGAAGTGGACAAATGAAGCCAAAGCATCGTTTCAACGTATCAAGAAAGTAATAAGCGAAGAACCAGTCCTGGCAAGCTCAGATTACACAAAAAAGTTTTTGATTTTTTCTTTTGCCTCTGAAAATACAATCACAGTTGTATTGTTACAGAAAAATGAGGAAGGTTTTGAGCGGCCTATTGCATTTTTTAGCAGAAGTCTCAGAGACGCTAAGATGAAATATGACATATTGTAAAAACAAGCTTATGCAATGGTAAAATCTCTCAAGGATTTCGAAACCTACGTATTGCACTGAAAGATCATTGCTTACGTGCCTTCAAGTTCTGTTAAAGATATACTGGTGTAGCCAGACAACGACGGAAGAAGAGGCAGGTGGCTGGCTAAAATTTAGGAGTTCGACCTAGAAGTCAAACCAACTAAAATTATCAAAGGTCAAGGTTTGGCCAAATTGCTAGCCAAATCAAATTTAAAAGAACTTGGGATAAATTAGCTGCAAGAGAACGAGGATTTCTAGAAATAGATGAGCTTGACATCATTGCACCCACAATTGAGATTCAAGACACGTTCTCTACTTTAGTCTGGTATCTTGATATTGTTTCTTACCTACTGACCCTTCAATGTCCTAGTGAGTTAACCCCATCTAAAACTAGGACACTGAAGTTACACGCTATAAAATATTGTATCATAAATGGTAAATTGTATTGGAAAGACCCCCTGGGTTTCCTACTGAGCTGCTTAGTCGAGACTGAAACAGAAAGGGTTATATATGAATTCCACATGGGAGTGTGCGGAGGACACCATGCTTAGTAGGAAACGACTTATAAAATCTTAAGAGCTGGGTATTACTGGCCTAAATTATTCACAGATGTGAACACTAAATTCCAAACTTGTACTTCTTGTCAGTTGTTTACAGGCAAGCAGAAAGTCCCAGCTTTACCTTTAGTTCCAGTTAAAACCGAAGCTCCATTTCAACAATGGGGTCTTGATTTCATTGGGGAAATTCATCCACACTCTAGCGCTCAACACAAGTGGATTCTAACTACTATAGACTATTTCACTAAATGGGTGGAAGCTATTCCCACGAGAAATGCAACTGACTCGGTAGTAATTAGTTTCCTAGAAGAAAATATTTTATCCAGATTTGGTTGTCCCTGGAAGATAGTCACTGATAATTCTCAAGCATTTAAGTCAATGGCCATAATCAACTTTTGCCAAAAATATAACATCATACTAGGACACTCCACAACTTACTATCCGTAGGGTAATGGTCTAGCTAAATGATCTAAGAAAAGTCTGATCACTGTGATAAAAAAGGTTTTGACTGAAAACAAGAAAACATGGCCTATCCATTTAAAATATGCTCTATGGGCCAACAAAATAAGTACCAAAAGATCAATCGGGATTTCCCCTTTTCAGATGGTATATGGCACTGACGTCATTTTACCAATAAATCTTGCCCTGCTAGTAATGAAACTTTGGCAAGATTCAAATGAAGAACCCAATGACGTTACCAAGAGGATAAACCAGCTGGTTGAAGTTTAAAAAAATAGGGCTGATGTAAATGAAAGGTTATAGAGATATCAGGATAAATGAAGGCCTTATTCGATCAAAAAGCTAAAGATAGAGATTTCCTCCCTAGCGATCTAGTCCTGAAATGGGAAACCATGAAAGAAGACACTGGTAAACATGGCAAGTTTGATCCAATCTGGTCAGGCCCATATAAGATTTTGGCTTCTGAGGGAACAAATTCTTTTTCATTAGAAAATCTCGATGGAGACATTCTCAACGCCCCTGTAAATGGGCAACACCTTAAACACTTCATGCAGTAATATGTTTCTGAACTCTCATTGTACATATCGGTTTTTTTTCATGCTTACTGTATAGTCCATTCCTTTCGGTAAGTTTTTTATCTTAAGATTTCCAAAAAAAAAAAAAAAAAAAATTTGATTCATGAGATTTCTTGACAATTAGTATGCTATTTATTTCACAGGAAAGTTGTTGACGAACCAAGAGACTAGAGATGCTAAAAAGGTGATAGGCGCGCGCACACACACACACACACACACACACATATTAAATATCTTCCAATGAAAAAGGTAATAAATTACTAGCCTTTTTGGCTGACAACATAGGAGTTACCAAGGTATGAGATTCTGCTCTGAAAATTCAGGCTAAATTACCCTAAAAGATACAAATTAATAAATCATTAGTTCAATTGATGCTAATATTATCACTGGAATTTTCAAATAAGGAAGTGAAAAAGAAAGGGGAGACTTAAGGAAAAGTTATTAAAGTTAACTAAGAAAGTCCTTAAGAAGAGTCATATGTGCAAAAAAAATTCTGAAGCCCCTTACCCTCCCCTTAACCACGGTAAAGCCTACTCCTCGCATTACCCTAGATGATTGATCATAAGTTCCCTGAGAAAAGAAAGGTCTCATTTTGGTTGTGAAATTTCTCGAACAAACCTTTAAAAACGAGAATAGGTTGAGTTTATAGTTCTTTAACTTTAGCTGAACCAAAAGTATGTCTAGGTTAATGCTAACCTTATTAGCCTTCCTAAAAGGGATAAACTGATTGGTTTTGCTCAAGGAAATTCTTTAAAAATATATCTAGAAGTTTCCCTTAAGAATTTCCCTGAAGCCAATGATGTTTGAAGGCAAGAGAGAAGATTAGCCCAGATCTATTTAAGTGAGTTGACAGGCCTTTGTTGTTAAAAAAATAAAGCATATATCTTCCCGAGTATATTACATATTGATTGATTTCCCCCACTTCATATTAAAATGTATATACAGACAGATGGTGAAAGGAAATTCAATATTGATTGCCCCCATATAGTCCAAAGAGATGAAGAAAGGAAATTCATTATATTGATTCCCCTCATCTCAACATTTAAATGCTAGAAAACAATGAAGTGGTGAAAGAAAATTCAATATGGGAAGTCTGATAACTTCACTGGGGTACTGAAAAAGATTGCTGGCAGTGAAGCAATAATATCCTTATATTTGATAAGGCTGTTATACATGAATTACAAGACACTCTGGTAACTTTTCTTCTTTCAGTTGGATTTACATTATACGTTTCTGGGATCCCCTAATTTAACACATCGGAATTACTTTATCTTGATGCAAACAGAATCAGGTAAAACCTGGTAGAATGGTTAATTTGGTTTTGATTATCTTACACAGATCTGAGGTCAGTTTCAGAAAATTAAATCTATTGAGAACCTGACTCGAGATCATTGAATGTTTTATTTTTGAATAACTTTCAAAGTCAAACGTAGAGATCCTAAAACCCTGTTTTGGTTTTTCTCATGGTCTGTGTCACATAGTCGAATTATTGACCCCATTTACCCAATGAAGGCACTTGGTCTACATGTTCTTCTCATCCCACAAGGAAACGAGATCCCTAGATGGAGCTTGATGTTGACACGAAGTTTAAATTTTTTACCCTTTAAACCTGAAACTTTGTTTTTTCCTAGTCATGGAGCCGCCCTTAGTTCTAAAAAGGAGTAAAAAAAAAATCTTTCGATTTTTTTCGGGTTTCGGGATTCGTCTTTTCACGAGGTATGGTTCTTAGTTAACAACTCCAGAGTCTTGGTGTCAAAATCCCGAAAATAATTTATATTAAAAGAAATAAAAAAAAATGAATGTTATAAGTCCCGACGTGCTTTTCACAAAGTACCCTTTAATCATGATTAATTAAACTCTTAAATACAATCAAAAAATCATTAATCTTTTGCGATTCAGGGTTTTCTTATGACATACCTCTTGGGTACAGGATTCCCGAAACTCCGAAATGCGAAATCACAATTTTTTTAACAAAGTCTAAAACTAAATTAAGTTAGTTTAAAACGATATTAACAATGACTAAACTACTTTTCACGTTTCGCATTTCGAGATTTGGTGAAAGCAGTCCTTTCGAAACTCCAGTTTGAAATTGCCAAAATGCGGCAATATTAATAACGGACAAATGGAGATATTTTTGACATGAAGGCGTATCTTCCTCATTAAAACATTAATTCCTTACCGCCTATGTCAGTACGCTCATTGTCAGACAAGTTAAAGGTTAATAAAGGTTTTGTATTTTGAATTTCATTCTTATTTTTTTTATAATCAGGAGTGAGTTGCATTTATCCAGGCTTATATATTTTTCCTTTGCAAACAGGTTTTTAGTCTAGCGCGAACATTATGGCACCTAAGAAAAGTGAAGAAGCAACTGAAAGCTCAAGCCCGAAAGGAGATGTCATATCTGATACTACACCGCATGCCATTGATTCCATCAAATCCTGGAGGCAAATTTTCGAAACCTTGGACTACAAAATCAAGAATTTTCCCGATGATTTTGATAACAAACTCCAGGACATAGTAGAGTCCGAACTTCACAAAGTAGCTTCACGCCCATGACTCATGACATACAACGATATGATCAATTGGGCTTTAGAGAGGACAAATGTAAAGACGAGAGGCATTTTGGACAACCAAGGGGTCATCGTTGGCTCTTTAGACCAGATCATATACAATTAATGTACAAACTGTCACCCAATTCTAAATATATTTATAATAAATATTTCGTAAGTGAATTTCAAAGGAAAGACTGCACAGAGGCATACCAAACATACCCCGGCATAATCAAAGAGTGGTGGAGACACCCAACAAAATTCAGGGCCGATACCCATGGCGTTTATGCCACAACCTCATTGAATGAGTATATGGTTTATGTGGCTATGATGCTATGTAGACTTTTCGAGAAGAAAAGTCCTACCCATTTCCCTGCAGAATGGGTGCCCCTTTTACATGAAGTAGCTGAAGGCTATAACTTCAATTGGAACAAGATTATGTCATATAACCTACATAAGGAAGTTATAGAGTATCAAACTGCGAGATCCAGTGGCCGACCAGTATCCTTTTACATGCTCGCATACATTATGGATGTTATATGTTTCAAAACTCCTTTCCCTTTGATGAATTGGGGTTGGAACCCAACCTGCACCGAACCTATTCATGAATATCATTCTAAGTCATGGGAAGAAAATTCTAAGGATTCTTTTTACGAAATTTGTCATTTCATGGTGATACTGGTGCATCAGATGTTGTATGGTTGTGCACCCCTTTGTATTTCAGACTTAGTCATAGGAAACCTCAAGGCGGTTGTCGATTGGTTTATTGAGGATAATTTCTCCTATATTAGGGTTTTCGGATGTTCAATTCCCCCCCACGCACTCCCGAAATTCCTTCCTGACAGACTGGTGTGCATGGAGGTAGCCTATAAGATAATAACGAGTGGCATTGGGATAGAATTAAAGACAACTCAGAAGAAGTTCTAGTTGGTCTTCCCTGTACAGATTGGGAAGTTTTCGATACTCAACTCGGTTCATTCCAAGGTTGAAGCTCCAGCTCTAGAGGAGGTCAATTTGGTGGATCTCGAACACAAAAAACACGACCCTTATCAAATAGTGGAAAATCACATGGCTCATTGTTGCATGAAAGCGTATGAACATGAGAAATCCCCTTGCGATGACATTTTCAAAGGGGCCAAAACCTATGAGGAGGTATTAGGCCGAGTACAGACATTACCATCCTACTTGCAAACCATTTTTATAACCTTCCAGAGACATAGAAGAAGTGGTTTTCCCAAGGTACTACAGGGATAAGCAACAACACCTCCTCCAGAACAAGAAAACACTCCCCCAAGTTTCAGACAGAAAGCGTAGGATAAAGTAGACACCGAGGAAAATCCACAGGGGGATAAAAGGTCTTCACAAAATGAATAAGTTCCATAGACAGAGAATCCAGGAGAAGAAAAAGAAAGAAGGTCTGGGACACCTCCCAAGTCCAGTCAATCTACTCCCCCTTCATCATCTACTGTCCATGTTGATACCCCCAAGACTACAGGGGAAACAAAATCCACAGAGCTGGATAATCCCATTGCTTCCTTGACCCCTTTACAGTCTGCTTTGGGCTCCCTCTAATGGGAGTCATATATGCTAGTGACCTTACCCCTATCTCTAGAGAAGAGATACCTCCTTCTGATTACCTTTTTAGTAAAAAGAGGAAGGCTTTGTTAAATAAGGAGATGTATATGAGAGAAGGTGGTATGGTAAAGAAGCACAGGGTGTTGGTAGATGGGAAAAACTTGGAAGAAGAATATTTTGCTACAGAGGTAGTGGGCTCCATGGGAGCTCTGACAACAACAAATCTATTCACTATTGACAATATGAGAACAAGGTTGAAACAAAATGATCACATGATAGCCCAATTGTAGGGCCAATTAAAAAATACGGAGAAAAATATTAGAGAAGAAATAAATAAAGGTCTGGATCAAGCCAGGGCTATTGAAAAATAGGAAATTCAATCACTTAAGTCAAGTCTAGACGAGATGAACAAGAAGATGCAGACGAGCCAAATACAGGTTATTCGACAAGAAGAATTGGTAAGACAACTACAAGCTAAAATGAATTCAATGAAAGGCTAGGTTATAGATTTGAAAGTTTTGCAGGTCCAGTCATTGGACGTGCATGCAAAGATAGAAACTACGCAACAAAGATTAGTCTCCAAAGTAGAGATTATTCAGAATTATTTTCAAGAAGTAAGCAATTATTTCGATAACATTGTTTTTAAAGAAAAAGAAGCTAAAGTAGCAAGGGATACTTTCCAAAAGGCAGTTGTATGTTCAGTAAACGAAGAGGTATCGAAAACTCCAAAGCTATCGGTCACAGAGCAGATTAGAGGCAATATTCTGCTCAAAGTATGGGAGGCTAACATAGTAGAAAACAAGAGAATAGCCAAGGAAATAAAGACGATAGAAAAATAAAAGATAATCATGCAAATGGTTGAGGTTTTCATTTTTGTAACTATTTTCCCCTACGAGTTAGGAAATCACCAACCATCAATGTATTAGTGATATTGTATAAGTATAATTTCATGAGACTGAAAGAAGGCTTTTTCTGGGCGCATTGTAAAGAAGAATTTGAAGATATTTTTGAATTAATACAAATACAGATTGAAGATTCCAGATCTGATCAAGTTTGAGTTATGTGCTTCTCTGTTGTTTCATATTTTTCATATATCTCTTTGATGAATGCTTAACTCGAATTTAGTACAACCTATACTGTGGTGATTAATTATTCTTGCAATTTAATCGTTTACAGTTTTTCCTCTGTATCATCTATCAGTAGGTACAAGATCTGTAAATGTTTTAGATTTCAATATCATGTGCTTCATTAAGAGTTTTGCCTAGCTATTTTATTCTTCTGTCACAAAGTGAGATTCCTCTTTAATTGATGCCTCACCTTGTTCAACAACTTTATGTTTTCTTTTCAATTCATGCATATTCCCTTTTCAAAATTTAACTTAGATACCAAAAATGACCTTTAGTTTCATCATACTATTAATTCAAGGTTTTGGAGTTATTCTTACATATTTTGAAACAGAAATAGCAAACCCTAAAAGAAAACACAAGAATTCATATTTTCAGTCTTTATTCCTCATGACTGTACCGGTTACAAGACAGCCCAATATTGAGCCCGACCTATCATATCAAACAAGCATTGCCTTAAATTTATTTAACACCATCTTACAAATAGAAAGTAACCGGGTTGAGTTAGAATGTTCATGGGAAACAATTGAAAGGGATGTTAGTATACATGAAAACTGGGAAGCTAGACAGAGATAGTTAAGAAACCATCCATAGCCCTTCTTTGTATGAAAGATATTTTTACCCTTAACTCTCTCTACCTTTTCAGATGCCTTGACAGTATACTTTAGATCCTTAAAGTATAAATTCAGGAACAACAGAGAGGATGAAACAATCCTAGGTACAACACATTGTTCAACAACAGGTCCATGCCATACAGATAAAAGTCATGGAAGTGACTCAGAAGCTCCAGCCAGTCCAGGATGTAGCTTGCCTGCTTTTTGAGGAGATTGAAGGATGAGGAGCATAACTAGAATAAGTAGTCACTACAGTCGAACAATTCTTGGAAGGACCTATGAACGAGGTAGTTATTAAGGAGTTCACCGACTAGGAGGGCCTGACGAAGCAGTAGGTTGAATCATCTCAAGCCAATCTCAAGGCATTTGAGGTAGAGTTACCCAGATCAGAGTGACTTGGGAAGAGTCACATGTGAGTGTTGGGGGCATGTTGGCCCTTGACCAGGTTTTTTGGAAACGCTGTTCATGTTTGACCAATTTTGGGACTTCAACAGGCTGGTCGAAGATGGAGCACAAGTCGAAGCGGAGATCATGGGATCTCGACCCCTTTTTAGGGTGGTTTTGGGATTAGGGTTTATGTAACGGGTATGGGGATGTCATCCCATGGGTTTACCCATGTTTAGGCCCTTTTTTGTAATGTATAAATAAGTAGCTAGGCGATGTAAGAGTAGAGAGACTTAGTTGGCCAGTGAGATAAGTGAAAATAGTTGTAAATGCTTTGTGCATACTGTGTTGAACACTTGCAGAGCTAAGTGCAAGTGGTTGTAAGAAGCTTGTGTGTAGATTGTAAGAAGGATTTGTGCTGTAACCTAGCTTGAGGAAGGAGGGTTTGGCAAAGTGTGTGTAGATCTCCTGTCCTATGCATAGTAGGATTTTGTGGCTCTGTGCATGTAGATGATTAACATAAGACAATAAAGAGAAGAAGAGTTGGTGGATGTAGCCCCAGGATGGGGGTGAACCATGTATATCATGTGTTATGGTTTCTTTGTGCATTATGGTTGTTATATTGTTCATATAATTTATGCTTTTTTCTTACCTTAATGAATGTTTAGATACATATGATATGATAGTTTAGTGCTTAGCCATGTGAATGAATGCTAGATCTGATTTATTTCTATATGCTAAGTTCTTGAATGTGTTAGGTCTTGTTGAATACTGCACTGATTTGTAATTAGGGTTTATCTCCGCTATGAACAAGGGTTAAATACTAATGAACGATAACTGCTAAGTGCTTTGTTAGGGTGTGGTAATCACAGATATGTGTCCCATCTAGGTTGTAGACACTTGCGTCCTGCAACCACCCCTGCCTCTACCTCGGGTGAGACTTCATATTCTTTGCAGGTGTTGCCGAAAGGGCCAGTAGTTAGGGTTTTGTTGGTGCGTTGTTGAAGCGTTGAACCCCGGGTTTGCCCCTGTGCCAACAAATGGTTCTTTTGCTGGGACCTAAAACTGTGATTGTTGGAAACTGAAGAAAATAGAAAGCTCTGTGCATAGATCTGTTTTCCTAGTGCACAGTATTCTATGTGACTTGTGAAGATTTGTGCTAAGAAGAGAAGTCAGATATGAAGAAAAGAGGTAATATCTTGAATCTTTTTTCTGTGATAAATGTAAGATAAGTGGAAATTTTTGTTCTGAAAGTATGGATCTAGGTATATTTAATAAAAAATTTCCTAGTCTGAAAACTAGGGCACAACTAGAAGACATAAGATTTGATATGTGTAGATCTGATAGAAATTGTGAAAGATATGTTATTCCTATGCATAGAAAGGATTTTTGGACTAACAAATAGATGCAGGATCCTAGAAAGAATTTTTTGTAAGTTAGTTACTGTGATCCTAGTGCTCAGTACAAGAAAGGCTGGGGATAATTTAAGAGAAAAAGAAGATTAACCCTTTGTTACAGTTGTAGAAGACTGGGACATCTGGCTAAGGAATTCCCTGGTAGAAACCCTACTTGTATTTGTTGCAAAGTTGTGGATCATGAAGTTATGGATTTCCCTAGAATGATTGCTAAAGTTGAGAAGATGAATATGAGACAAGAAAACCATGAAGAATATGATAGAATCCCAGGAAGAATCAGAGACTGTATTATTACAGATGAAAGAAACCATGAATGACCACAGAGAGACCAATCTATTAAAGATCTTAAAAGAAAAAGAGTGCCTAGAAACAAGAATAGGAGACTTCGACATAGACTGTGTTCTGGATGAAGAAACATAGGTGAATATCATGACAGAAAGAACTTGGGAAATTTTGGGAAAGCTTGCTATGATTCCTTCATTGGGAGGAATAAGATTATTTAGAGGAAATATGATAGCCCTACGTGGAATACTTACCCAGATATCTATGAATACTCATGGAACTTCGACAGAGGAAGAATTTGAGGTCATTAAATTTGTTGAGAACAAGACCCCATTTGCTATTTTGCTAGGAAAAACTTGGATTGAGAAAGAAAAGATTCGAAGAAAACAAGAAGAGCAAGATCTAGAACAGAAAAAGAAAGAACTAAGAGATTTCATGGCTAGGATAATATCACATTTACTGAAAAAACAAGAAGACCCGTCGAAGCTACCGAGGACTAGAGATTTGGCCGTCGAAGTTGAAAGAACCCAGAAAGAATTGAAACACCTGTTCGTACAAGAGAGTAGAGAACCTACTCCAGAAAAATAAGAAGTATTATCCTCGAACCCTATGAAATAATCACATCAGTGCGTTGTTACTATGTTGAGTACAGAGAAGAACAAGAATGGAAAGAGGAATACCGAGATGCAGATCACAAGAAAGAAGGCTAGGAAGATTAGCAAGAAGAAAGAAAAGATATAAAAATTGCAAGAGGTACCAAAAAGGGCTTCGCAGAAGGGATATTTATAGAGCTTGAACTTCACCGGAATATCAGAACAACACAGATTGGCACTTTCCCATGGTAGAGAAATTTAACCATTGGAGGCATCATGACCATTAGATCGACACTCCCGAATGGTTAGAACGACAATTATGATCAGAGAGCTCGCCATTGGACCATTGGGACCACACCATAATGGATGGAACTGCATTGATTAAGGATTTTTGACCCGTTGGAAGAATATGTTACGACGTTTTCTATTTATTCCATTGACTATTGCACCGAGAACACTTTTGCGAATTGTATCCAATCCTACAAGAGAATTCATTGTTATCACGCTGTGCCTATTGAGACTTCACAACCCACTCTATTACATTGAGTGTTTGATCGCTGAATTGAGATGCCTGATCTCGATTATGCATGTCGGATGAACTTAGTGCAGTAGAAAAGTATGTCAAAGAAACTCTAATCGACCTTATGGTTGAGAAGGTGATGTCTTTAGGAATTCAAGCTTCATCGACGTGAGGAGTGCAAGCCTCCCCGTCGACTACTCGTGGATCTGGACCATCCCGAGATGCGACTGAGAAATGAACCAAGCATCGTGATGAATTGGAGAATGCGAAGCTCATCCCACCCATACTGCCCAACTACATCCCACCTCTGGCTGACGCGGTGAGTCTTTCAGTGTCCTGAGGGACTTCGACTACACCTTTATTATCGCGTACCTCCCAAAGGGGATACACGTAGTCAAGCCACAACTGGATAATATTCTGATGCTGAAGATCAAAAACTATAACCTAGAATATCACAAGAACTACAACATGCTCGCACCTCATAAGTACTTGACCAGGACAAAGGGGAAGAAGTCGAAGATAATCCCCCAACCATGGACTATGGACATCGCGAGGTCCACTATTCTGAATGTAATGAAAATACCCCATTTTGGAAGGCACCAAGAGGTTAACGCATGTGTTAAGTTCCTGATGTCATGCTTCCATGGCATTTATATATGGATAGATAGACGCATCACCATCGATCCAACGTTGATCCACCTGATCACCGGATTGAGCATGCAAGGACCAGACCCACAAGATTTTTACCGGGGGAAGGCTGCAGACCACGCCTTGGTACAAAAAATCAAAG
>SNQJ01S0108378.1:5510-35011 GCA_010110895.2 Picea sitchensis
TGGTTTTCTATCGATTTGGGTTTCCACGTAAAACACTAGTGTACTGTGTATGTGTGCGATTATTTATTTCTTACTGCTCATTATTGGATAATAATTCTACATTGATATAACATTTGAATAAAAAGAATTACCATTACGCTATTACTGATTCACCCCCCCTCTCAGTAATCCAACACCTTATCCATTTCGCATGTCTTCGTTAGTGCTTCCCCCAAATCCCCCATGCATGTAGAGTGATCTAGTTGTATGATTTCATGGTCATTCCACCTTTATCATTAAATAAGATCTTGATCGATGTGTAGAGTGACATAATGTACCTCATGTTAGGTCCCTTCAAGATATATTTCTCTGCAACAAAATATGACTTTATTCTATCTAGTACAAACTCAGTGATAAAACCTGCAGTAATGTTGTCTAACCAGAAATCCACTGCATGCATGAATTTGTTATTATCCCTTTCCAACCACGTGATATTTTCAACAATCCACACTACTGGCCTAATTCGATTAGTCATATGGGTATCTTTCAAACTCAATATCCACTTCTGTAATAAATCTAGAAAATAACATAAATATGCTTCATGCAAATCAATAAACACATACCTCTGTAGGTACTGGAATGATGTGTACCTACAACCCTTATTATCTTTTTACACAAACTCCAACTATTTTGTATGCAACCATCTTTCAATCTCTTGCTTCGTAGGATTCCATGGTCTATACATCCATTTCTACCATTACATATTCTTAACCAAACCCCTTCACGACTCTCCTTCTGAGTTCTAGCCGACAACAAAACCTTTTTCTGGATGTATGGGTTGACCTGGGTTCTACCTTAGTTCTCCAACCAAACCCTTTTCACCATCGGCCCTTATGGTACATCGTGCACAAATTTCATAGTGCAGTATCACCCTAGATGGTTTATGGGTGACTGCAGGATGCAGGTGTCTGCAGTCATGGAAGGGATTGGGGTTTTTCTTCTTATTTCTATTTCTACTTAACTATGAATTCTATCATACCATTCATCATATCTATTAATTCAATCATTCACAATGTTCATTCTGCATACATATTTATAGTGCCCAATGTAATTTAAACCATTGATTCATCTAACCATTTAAACATGATTGCAGAATTAAAATAAACCACTCAAACACATTGCAACACATATTTTTTACCATAGTTCACCCCCCGGGGGATACGTCCACAAAGATATTATGATTATTTCTTATTCATCAAAAATGTGTTGCCGACATTAGATCATAGGATAATAGAAATTAGTGAGTCAGACCAACATCGCACTAAGCTCCACAACTTTCCACTTGACCCTCAGTTACATCTCCATATTAACTCCATCTAAGCTCCACAACTCTCAAAAAAGACTTCAACTCGAAAAATGTTCTCCAAGTACTTTCTTCATGAAAAACGTCACGAAAATATCTCACAAAAAAAGCATAGATGCCCCAATATAACTTAGACTTCTTCTATTCATACTACAAAATTGGGTTAAAACCTTTACAATACATAAAAAACCTAACCCTAACATGTCTAGGTTTGTCCACCTCTACACTAATTTCCGCAAATCCTGTCCTGCAAACTACTTTTCCTCAAAATATGGTGTGCTCTCCTTCTTGGTCCAATATTCCTCGTTCATTGCGTTGTTCTTGATCTTGACTTTTCTCCACCATGGGCCTATGCCAACACCTATTAATGGGTCATAATGACTCATTCAAGAAAGTAAGGGAGAACACCCAATGGTAGGTCCCAATGAGACCCACTCTTGTTTGGAGTAGTGTTTTCGACCAGATTATGGCCTCGTTATCAAAATAACTAATTAACTATATAAATATGAATCTGAGAACCAAAGGATCTCAGATTAATTAAAATGATAAATAACTACTTCTAGTCTACGATGAGTATCTATAGTCCTAATATGAAATTTTATTCTAGTCTATTCTAACCTATCCTAATTAGGAACAAACTAAAAGGTAATTGCAGTGAAATGTTTGTATTACATGTACAAAAATAATTCATATAAGAAAGAAATATGGAAGATTAACAATACAATAAGTTATAAACAAATAATTGATTTACTAACTGATCATACTGTCACTGCACTTAAAGTGAAAATTATGGTAACTGTAAACATATAAAACCTAGTCCATAAATAGTTCATAAAACCAACATTCATATATCACATAGAAAACAATACATAAATAGAAAAATTTGATTCATACACACTACACGACAATCTTCAAAAAGTGTTTATGATTCCAATTAACTTGTAGTAATAGTACTTTTCTGCTACCTCTAAAAATAAAAAGACTCATGTCTTTTACATTCATATGATTTATAGAACATGGGTAGAAACTTTCAATATTACTTTAACTATCGAATGGTTGGGGTCTCAAAATGACGGTTTAGTTCCCTTTCCTAATTAAGAAATTACAATAATTACGAGGGAAAGGATTGATCTACAAAAATTTCAGTTGTAATGAGATCATTAGGTGATCCTTAGTGATTGCGATTTTGCATCTATGAAGGCCTTCTAGGTCTAAAAATCATCAATTATGTTTTTTCACTCAATGTATCTATGTTCTTTTAAGGTCCGTCTCACCATTGTATATGGGATTAATGATTTCCATATTTAATTTTTTCTCAACACGTCACACAGAATCTTGATTTTGCAAGATCAAGATGACAAGTTGTATTAATATTTATTCTATAACCTCTGCGTTGATTTCACCGATTGCCTCAATCGATTTCATAATTAGGTTCCTTTTGTTCTCAAGATATTCAACCATTATTTAGTTCAACAATTCTCTTTATATATCCCTCACATGATCCATTCCAAACTATGAGAGTAGGTTATCTGAAGACCTCCATAACTCTTTACTTGTTGTGATGACCTGTTTCAGTGTCCTCTATATATGTACAATAGTTGTTATGCCTACACTCAAGAGTCAGTTATATTGGATTCTCTGCTTTTCTGAGTACACATGTAGGGTCTCAAGGAAGTTTTTTTGGACATCTTCCCATTCTCTGACCTCGTTGTAGGATTCAAAATATTTTTGATATTTTTCATGCATTTTTTTCACCTATATGCCTAGTTTTTCTTTATCAGACATGGCCTTCAGTATTTTGTTCATAGCATAGAATAATGTCTTTTGTGAGTTCTGATATTATTTATTCTTCTTAGTAGCCTTTGTTTTTATATATTCCAAAGAAAATGTGTGGATTTGTATTTCTTCTACTTCTTTCTTTAGGATATCATTGTCATTTGTAGTCTCCTAACTTCCTTTTCACTTCTCTCATCAAAAGATATCATTTCATATGGTTCTCCTTTAATTTGCATAGCTTTGTGGTCATGCGAAACGTTGAGTTTTTCCACCTCATGTAAATGAGCCCTTTCATTGAGAGTGATTGTTTCACTCAATTTTTCCATCATTTCCTTTCCTTGGATATGAATCTATCTTTCTATCTCCTCTTTGTTGATTTTCTTTGTATTCTGGGTTTCTTTCCTATATTAACTAAACATGGCACGTTTGATGTTTTCTAGGGTCACCTCCAACTCAATAATCTTTGATTTTGCATCATCCATTTCCCCTGTGACTTCATGGATTGACACAATGTTAACACAAGTAAAATAACTAAGTGTTGAGACTACCTGTAATTCGGTATCCTTTGGATCTGTCCCAACTTTCCATTTGATGTTCCTTTCAGGAACTTCCTAGATTACATCAAATTTTGCTCTTTTTCTCTTCAGGTTTGTTTTCTCAATTTTTTCCTGTCTTGTGGCTATAATATTAATCACCCACAATGAATATATTTCCTTCAAAACTAATTTCTTCAAAAGTGAGTGATAAAATCCCTTGGATGGTGACTAGTGGGATGCATTCCTAAATTGGGGTGTTGATTAGATTGGTGTCAAGACTCGAGATCACAAATGTGTTGTTGGACATCGTTCTATCCTCTTTATCTTTGGAATCCTTCATTTTTTATTCATCTTCCTTCTTCCTCACTCTTTCTTGTGCAACAAGGTCAATTTGTTTTGTGTTCGATGTTTCTCCTTTTCTCGTATTGAATTTTCTAAGGGAAGGTTTGTAGTTTAGGTCTTTTCCATTTTGTCCTATTTCTCCTCGAATTCCTTTTTCTTCATCAGTTGGTATCTCTCTTTATCCTCTTCAACTTTCTTAGCTCATTCTGCATCTTTTCCCATCCTTTTCTCTTCCTCTAACTTTATTCTTTCTTTATCTTCAAGGAGTAGGGACTTGAACTGTTCTAGATATTTCTTCATCTCCTCTTGGGATACTTCAGTGGTGAGCCTTTCCACCACCTCTTCAAAAAATAAATATCCCCAAAATACATCTTCAATGAATCTGGATTCATGCATGATCTGAGGAGTTAATCTAGCAACCTTCATGTTTTCATAAACCATATTTTGGGGGTCATGATATTTGGGCTCTCTAGTACAAAGACACAACTCCTTTAGATTTTTCACTTCCTTTTTTTCTTGCTTCTTCTTCTGTAGGGATAATGATCCTATATGAAGGGGTAAAATAGGCCAATACATTTTGTTCTTTTCTAAAAGATAAGTAATGATTCCTTTCTCCAAGGTCTAGTATTTTATTTCTCTATCCAATAATGTATCAAGCACATACTCGGGAAGCAAGTTGTGAGGCCCTGTGGCCCTAAAAATATTTACAAAGGTATAATATTTCTTCATATACTAGTCTCAAATTCCCATTATGGCCTGTTGAGGAAAACATATGAAATGATCTTACTCAAACATTTTCAGATCCTTATTGGCTAAAGCAATATAGACAGGAATATCACCCTATGTATATAGCCATCAAAATTGATATCCAAATTCACAAGTATTGTTTACAAGTGCTTAGGCTGTTTTTTTTTAATTAAAAGCTTGTTGAAAAAATCATCTTTTATGCAAGTTTTTGAACATATCAGATGTTGAAATAAATATAGAGACAAAAGTAAAGATACCAAGTAAATAATAAACACATATGAGACATAAATAAATCCTTTATTTCATTTCAATTCATCAAAGAATCGTTCTCTTTACAAAATTTCCTGAGGAGTTTTTGGACCAAAGTGAAACTTAGACATCCCCGATGAAGCATACAAAAGGAATTTTGACATAAAATCAAAAACCGAACTTGAAAACCTGGATCATCTTGCCACAGATTTATTCCCACTAGACTCTACACAATAGCCTTTGTCAGTCATGAAAAATAATTCACAAACATACAAGTCTGCACAAACTATCAAAGATAGATAAACCATGAATCTTGTTGTCTACAATAGGACCATGTTATCATAAAAAAGAATTAGGCTTCTAATGAATTAAGGAATGAATGAAAACTGAATTATCTCAACAAAAACTCAAAGAACAAAMCTTAGTATTCTTCTCCTTATATTCCCCCTTGTTCCTCCCTTTCCTTTTTCCTTTAAGAAAATTACAATTGGTTGAAGTAGTTGAACTGCTTCATTAGTTAAGTTAACTAAAACTCAACCAAATTTTTAGTTAGGGRGAAAAGTAATAAATCATAATAAGGGTTTTTAAATAAAYAATAACTAGTAGGTGGGACCCCTTGTGACTCCCTTTAGTTTTTAACAACCATAACACAACTAGTTRATTAATCAAAACATCCATCCTTGTGACTCCCATCATCACATTCATATTTGACAATTTATCTCAAWGATATATGAAATTATTTCCAAAATATATTTCTCATATATCCAAAAATAGTATGTTGTCCAAAACTTCAGAAGTCAACTATTCTCAACAATTAATAAATAAATAAGAACTTAAAATCCATATTTCCCACTCAGAGATGCAATTCTTCCCTTGTTGTTGTTGTCACCTTTTGATCTCACTGAATTTGCCTTAGGTTGTGTGGATCCTTTAGGCCTAATATCATTGATCACATGAGAGCAATCATCCCTCAAGTGCATGCGGGAGGACACAGATTTATCAGATCCATTGGAGGGTGGTGAAGGGGTAGCAGTGGCTTTTCCTTTGTGATGGGCATGGTGGGCATCAGTTTTAAACCTTTTACTCGCATGGGGAGACTAAAATGGTGAGTGGACAGGGGCAACTTGGACAATTTTATTGATATGTGGGGGAGCAGGTAAAGACAAATTGGGTCAACCACAAGGTTGGGAGACTGTCGGGTGGACAATCTCTTTCCATCTATCATTTTCGGGAACTTCAAGTTGCAATGAGACATGAGGAGGCAAGAGGATACTAGGGACCTGTGGGGCTTGGAATGGAGGCGTTTTAGGCCTAGGTTGGACCACTCCTTGCCCAATCCAATTAAAAACCCATCTTGAAATAGCTGGCCTAACTCTCGCGAGTCAACATCAAAGTGAATGGAAAATATTAGCCTTCTAGGGCCCCTGTTCCAATTACCTCTTCCTCGGTTATCTCTGCCATGACTACCTTGGCTGAAAAAGCTTATTCCTGTATGCATAATTGATTATTAAATAGTTTCTTTAACAACCACACATGATAACTCCTTTTAAAATATGAAATAAATTTTGGCTCAACAACATATCAGACTCATGCAATCCAATCCATACAAATTGTTTAATCATTGTCAATGAGAAGGGGGTGAACAAAGGTTATGGGATATGCGAGGGGTTGTATTGAGTGAAAAATTTTAAAATGAGGGGGGAAAGATCATGATTACTGCTCATAAACAACAAACAATCAATTGTAATGTAAACCAAAGAACGTATCAGTGTAATCCACCCTTGCGATCTTAAACTGTTACAATACATAATTCTTCTTAACTGTAATTAAATTTTAGGAACAGGGAGTGTATAATGGATATGGGAATGCGAGGGGATTGTAATTAGTGAAAAAGTGAAATAGTGGTAGGGGAAAAGAGCGGATACTGTTCACAAAATTGATTAAGTAATCCATAAAAAAAAATTGTATTTAATACAAATGATCCAACATTAACCAAATAATTATTGTGATCAATTAAAAAATCATTGTGTATAATATAACCATTACTGTGTGTTAACTTGCTCATTGTTCACATTTAAACTTTTAACATAGTGTCATCATACTAAAAATAACATGCCTTCCAAAACAACCTGTATAAGAATTATGTTTCCTCTCATTTGTCCCATTATATTTAAAACAAATTTCAAATCAACACACAATTATTTGTTTCCACACTGTTCAACATTAGAACATCGACCACTATCCATGAATTATCTCCTCAAATAGAACACAGACACAAGTTCTTTTAAAATCGTGCCTGATTCCATTCCTCTAATCAATTTAACAATTAAATTGTAATGAAACCATACTGTTATAAAACCTATGCCCATCTCTGATATGATGCAAAATATCCATAAAACATACACAACATACAACCAAGTCACAACTATCACAATTTTAAATTGCAATAATCTTGATTTGCAATTAAAACACACAGTAACAACAACCATCATTTCAACTTATACAATGTTGTAGGAAACACACAACGTAATGCATAACGTAAAGAGGCATACTCCCAATCAAACCATAAAACAATGTTGATTTAACAATCCAACTATTACAACAGAAGAGGTAGCAACCGTGTGCCCATTTAATTTCTCGAATCAACCAATTAACCATGTTGAGTTATCGATTTGATTGTTATAATACATAATGCAACAACTAAATACCAATAATAAAAACCATTGTCAACACTATTCCATCAACTCTGTAATTAACCCGATCAACAAGGATGAGACAATAGTCAACCCCACTGGTAGTACTACCCAACAACTATAATAATCAACCATATGACCAACAGAGTGTGACTACCAAGATAATCAAAATTGAGCTTGGTACCAACAAGAAACTATTTAAGGGTTCGTTCGATCATTGAAACTCAAGGCGACTAGATTCGACCATATCAATAGTAGGTGAGAACCCTTTGAAACAACACGGTGGACACACAGGCCATATAAACATTAACTTGTATGACAGGATCACAATTCACAAAATTTAGGAGAGACTATGAATAGAGGATCATAGGCTCCTTACTAGTTAGTAATAACCCCAAGAACACACATGGGTATAACCCTAGTGGTTTTCCCAAAACACTTAATAATACTGCTAAAAATGCAGAGCCATGTAATAACAACCAAACCTAAATCAATCATCTTGGCATAATAGCCACCATAACCAACTGTGCAGAAATAAAAATCATACACGAGCCCACAACCAGGAGAAAATGATAGGAGTGACCCAAGGTGGTTCAAAATCAAACACAACAAACCCATAATACCAAAAACAACTGGGCATTTTTACAAGAACTGTGTGCAGACAACCAACAAGTTTGGACCAAATGAAATCCTCCAACAAAAACCCATAAAGACAACAAAGATCCTTCATGGCTTCCACCACTTAGAACAATCAATGAAACCATGATTTCAGCCATCCAATTTTTCCATTTTTAATTAATAACACACAACAACCATTTCATAGAAACATCACAAGTTTACACAATTGTCAGCCTCAATAAAAGAATGGACCAATACATCACTGATCCAACATCTATTTCATAAACATAGAAAGTTCATAGATGGCGAAAAAAACATACATATAACCAAATAGCCTTAAAAACATGATCTTGGTCGAGCAGTTCTTTCTTCGCCAAAAAATCGGAGCTTAGCCATAGCGAACATAAATTGAACAATAGCAGAGCTAGGGTGACGACCAGTGGGAGAGGTATGGGGTGACGTGCAATAAATGCACGACGCTTCCATCCTCTACTCATTCAATTACTTAGTACATTCCAGCCAACCATCAATTAATCCATGCATCGAAACTAACATCCATTACTTGCCAAGTGCGCCATGCTATCCATACTAACCAATGTCCAAAACCATAACATATCACATGCACTCCAAATATAACTCAATAATAATTGCATAGCCACTAACATCCACTAGCATTGCTATTTAGGACTAACAATAATCCTTTTAATTTCATTTGCATATAATGTAGCATAGCATAGTATAGTATAGGATAGCTCCTCTTTCTTGGATTTTTTTCATCATATTGCCTTTATCTCTTATCACAGCTAACATGTGTCTTGTGTAGGTGCAACATGTAACAAATCATGGTGATAATAGTAATGTGATAACACTAAATATAAGCCATTCATAAAATATGGAATTTAGAGCTCAAAGCAATCAGAACCAACACATAATACACATTGTCCATCTACTATTATGTTGCAAATAAAACCAATATTTCATCATCAATCACGTAGAACCTCGTAATAAATGTCGAACATTAGCATGAATATCAAATAAGAACCTCATTTGATCCTCCAATATACAAATGGGCCCCACCTAATAGTATTATATATATCATTAGCTTATAATAATAGGATTTTATCAATGCTTTGCGGGTGAAATCCTCGTTGTGACTTTTATCGTCAACAGACTGGCGACTCCATAGGAAAATTTGTTTTCAACAGATTTAGAACTCGGAACACATGGTTTCGCAGAACAAGAACAACAGATCAAGAAGATATAACCAGGATGATTAGGCAACAGGGGGAAGTTAGCGGATTTAATGGAAAAATGACCGGGAATTTGGGAATAACTTATCAAAAATGTTAAGTATGAAGGGGTTTATCCCTGTACGCATGAAAATTCAACCGGAACCTACTCTTTACTTCAAGGAGAATTTTTCTTGGAATTTCTCTTTTAAAATCTCAAATGGATGAAGAATTGGAAAGCAGAAACGAGAGATAACCAGTTTCTTTACAAGACAACAGTGAAAGAAGATAACAAATTCAAGTGCTTTAAGGGGGAACATTGTAACAGTTGTGTAAGTTTGATTGTTATTGACTAACAATATCTTGCAGGAGTGTCACTGTGGCAGAACTGATCCAATAACTTATTCTTGACCCAAAATCAACTAAAAGGTGAAAATAAAATAAAAATCATGATAGAATTAAAATTGCAACTTTAAAACAACAGAAATATAGTGAATGAAATGCAAAAGAAGCAGGAAATTGTTAAAAACATAAAGTAGAAATCAAACTAATATAAAAGAAGAAATGAAAAATAGTGGAAAAATGAAAGCAGAGCTAGACTACTAATATACAGAAAAATCCAAATAGAGTTAGAACTTTTCATGTTGGGTCCATGTAATGTTTCAAGTGAGAATCGTTAGTGTTGTAGGAGAATAATTTCTCTTGTAAATCTTTTAGGATGTAAGAGTTAGTACCCAAGAAAAAAGAGATCTTGAAAGGAACCAACCATAGTTTTTGAAACTTTGAGGTAACTGATAGTACTTTAGAGTATATGATTAGATCATCAAGGTAAACATGAGTAATCTTACCAATCAAATCGTTGAAAATTATTTTCATAGATCCTTTAAAAGTGGTTCTTATAACAGATAAGACAGAAGGCATACATTCGTAGGTCAAGGTATCTTGATTAGTAATAAGGGTGGATTTGTATGCATCTTCCTTTTTAACCTTGATTTGATTGTAACTAAAAATAAATTAAAGTAAGGGCCTCATCTGTAACCTTACAACTTGTTGCATAATCATTTCAATATTAGGGGGAGGGAAAGGATTTTTCATAAAAGCCTGATTGAATGTGCGAAAATTAATGCAGAATATAATATGATCAGTGACTTTTAGAATAGGAACCATTTTGGAAACCCATTCAAGGTACCTGACCCAAAAGGTGATTCTTGCTTTCAATAATTTTTCTAACTCCCTTCAAATAGTTTCTTTCAATGCAGGGTTGACAGGTCTTTGTTTTCTCCTGCCTGGTTTTATGCCTTCCTTGATGGGGATGGCATTCGCTATAAGACTAAGACCAAAACCACGAATGTCCTCATAAGACCAAGAAAAAACATCTTGAAATTCACCAAGTAGCCTGGAAAACTTCATTTTCTCTTCACCAGAACATTGGGCACCTATTTTAACATTCTATGCGGACTCGGGTGTCCCAATGTTCAAGAAGATGGTTTCACCCACCTTCGTTTTCGACTCCTCTTCTTTCTGTTTCTCTTTATTTCCTACATCACTCAATGAAAACAAACTCTCTATAGGAGTCAATAATTTAGGAATCTTGTTATCTTCTATGGATATGATTTCCTTGGGTGTATAGGTTTCATTTTGAATGAAAGCACAAATGCTCTCATCTCTAGGGAAAACCTGCCAAGATTTTGTATTTCAGGAATATGTGGATGATATAGAGATTTAAAAGTACAATAAAGTCTATGTGGAAGAAGTTGTTGATTAGGAGATGCTGGAAAAATAGCTAACCGACCAACCATTGAGTTCCATTCCCTCTTAACATGATTGATGTTGAAAGATAATATGTTCGAGATAAGTGCCCAAATAGTTTGGGTATATAGTTTCATCAACTTGTTGCTAGGAGAGTAAATATTACGTATAAGGTTCATAACAATCTCGGAATCCCCAAAAACTGAAAGGTGACCACAACCAAGATTATAATCATTTTCAATTCCTAATAATAAGGCTTCGAATTTACTGACATTGTTTGTGCAAGAAAACTGCAACCTGTAAGAAAAATTATGAATCTTCCAAACATGAGAGTATGAGAATTCCACATACCATCATCTAAATAAATATGTTCCAAGGGGACACTATATTCCTTAGAAAAGATGGAATACACCCCTAGGTCATCTTTGATATAGTTCACATTAGGTTGTGGAACACTTTCTAAGTAAGGTGAAAGCCTTCCCTCTCCAAGGACTATAATGTTTTTACCATTCCGAGGAACAGATAAATGTGATCTGTCGAGTTAGAGGTATCCACATGTCAAAGCTTGACAATCTCTTCCCAAGATGATTGAGTAATTTCTTACTGGCATGTTAATTACCTGAATGTTAAGGGTTGTCCTTATTTTAGGGTGTGTGCATAAAACTAAGATCACATCTTTAATATCTCCTATGGTCATTTTTTGTAGACTATTATAATAGAGCATGCTCCTGGTGTTTTCATTTGTACAATACAAGCCTAGCTCTTCCATAATAATCTTCGACATCACACTTGGGCCCGAACTACCATCAATGAGGCAACAATGGGAAATCTTATCCATAATCTTTACAAAAATATAAAAAAGGGGATTTTTTTACAGGGTATCTAAAGTTATGTACACCTACTTTATTTACAGAAAAATCCTCTTCATTCAACTCTTCAGAGAGGTTGGCTACAATGAAATCCTTTCCTTCCATGAATTTTTTTAGATGCCTCTATTGTTCAAGGATGAAAACACTGTTCAGGAGGGTGGCATATGCTTTGATGTTGGCCAACTAATTCAGAATACTGTTTTTGGAAGAGGGGAGAGGGGAAATTGTTCCTTGACTGTCAGGAACCTTAGGAACATGAACTGTAGCAGCTGGTGATGATGAGCTTGGGCTAGAATAATTGCGGGGAGGATCATATTTTCCTTTGAGAGCATATGATTTGTTCCTAGTATTAATGATCATGAAATCCTCTGGATCTGCAAAATCTAGAACAACGATGGTAGTTTCTGGTCTTTTACCAAAGATCTAATCTCTAACACTCTTCCTTACCTCACATGTGGCTTCCTGATGGTGTTCCTCATAAAAATTACACCAACTTCGAGGAAAGATAGCCTTGGGCTGAAAACTATTTTCAATTGGGTTTCGAAAAGGGGGTGCAGAAGAGGATGAAGCTCCAGGGGTTAGAGGGGAGACATTTCCTTTTCTCTCGTATGCTATCATACAATTATTCACATATTGTACTAGCTGTAAGAGGGTAAACATGTATGTTTTTTTAACAGATTCTCCATGGGGAAGACTTCTTCATTTGAGTTGTTATTCATACTCTAAACAAGTATGTTGAGAGGAACCGAGGTTATCAATGGATTTTTCCTCAAGACTATGATGATAGGGGGAAGGTAATGCATTTAGTTATGCAAGAAAGAGGCTTGGTTCTGAGGTCGAATGAGCTCATGGATTTTATTGTATAGCTTAGAGAAATGCAAGTTGAAGGACTTGATGGTTTCACCATCCTTATAGTCAATGTTAGTTTACTCCTATAACTACTCAACTCAAATTTTATATTTCCCATAGGTGGATATAAAGCAATAGAATAACTCCTCCCAAGTAGACAAAATCCTAGGAGGAATGTCAAATAAATCAATCGCAGCCTTTCCTTCCAAGGAATTGATGAATAAGCGCATGCAAGTATCATTTCCATTTTCTCCTATGTTGTGACAAGCATTAGAAAATGCCACCAGGTGTTTGTTTGCAGTGACAGTGTTATTTTCCGAAAAACTAGGGAGATACTCTTTGAACTTAGGAAGTGGATGACTAGCAGGTTCTAGGTTAAGAGGAGAGGACACATGTCATAGTGTGGTTGTGGCATCTTCTTCAAACTGAAAAATCCCATATAGTTTAATGACTTTGGTGGGATTTGTGGTAGATTGGACAGGGATATGGTGGCTATATAAGCTACCAGTCACTAACTAAGTTGAAGACTAGGAGGAGGAAGCACTTCCAGTGCCACCAAATCCACCACTAGATGCCATATTGTGGATGATAGACGAGGGAGAGAAGGATGAACTAGACGAATTAGACAAAATTATCTTTAGATCACTTTGTTGGGTTGACAACACAACGTTCCTTCTTCCTATTTTAGCAATATGATTAATTTCAGGTGATAAGCCTCTTCTTCTCCTAGAAACAAGAGAGTTTAATTAGGACATGAAAGTAAGGCCAAAACTGAAGGAACAGGAAGGTTATTGCTAATTTATAGGTTGTCTACATCTAGCTTCCCAATGTTATTGGGAACTAATAGCCTGTTCAATTGCGTCCCATGAATGATTAAGTTCAGCATGAGAATTGGCAGCATCTAAAATGGTGTTGAACAAGTTAAAGCAATGTTGGTATGATCTTGAAGATCGGGCTTAATATTGGGCTTCCTTGCAACATGCAAAATCATTAAGAAATAAAACAATCAAAGAACCAATATCAGAAAAATAGATTTATTCGATGCTAATCAAGCATAAAAATTAACTAGGGAGATATTGAAGATCTCCCCAATATGGTCACCAAATAAATGTCGAGGAAAAGATATGAAATGATCTTACTCAAACACTTTTAGATCCTACTTGGCTAAAGAAAGATAGATGGGAATATCACCGTATGTTTATATCCATCAAAACTGATGTCCTAATTCACAAGTATTGTTTACAAGTTCTTAGGTTGTTTTTTTATAAATAAAAGCTTGTTGAAAAAATCATTTTTTATGTAATTTTCTGAACATATCAGATGCTAAAATAAATATAGAGACATAATTGAAGACACCATGTCAATAATCAACACATATGAGACATAAATAAATTATTTATTTAATTCCAAGTCATCAAAGAATCATTCTCTTTACAAAATTTCTTGAGAAATTTTTGGACCAAAGTCAAACTTAGACGTCCTCGATGAAACATACAAAAGGAATTATGACAAAAAATAAAAAAACTAAACTTGAAAAGTTGGATCATCTTGCCACAGATTGCTTCCCACTAGACTCTGCACAATAGCCTTTTTCAATCATGAAAACTAATTCACAAACAGATAAGTCTACACAGACTATCAAAGATAGATCAACACCTCTGAAAAACAAGTGTCTGAATGATGTAATTCAACCCTGAATCTTGTTGTCTACAATAGATCCCTACTATCATAAAAAATAATTAGGCTTCTAATGAATTAAGGAATGAATGAAAACTGAATTATCTCAACAAAAACTCAAAGAGAAAACCTTAGTACGCTTCTCCTTCTATTCCCCCTTATTCCTCCCTTTCCTTTTTTATTTAAGAAAATTAGAATTGGTTGAAGTGGTTGAACTACTTCATTATTTAAGTTAACTAAAACTCAACCAATTTTTCAGTTCGGGGGAAAAGTAATAAATCATAATAAGGGATTTTAAATAAATAATAACTAGTAGGTCAGACCCCTTGTGACTCCCTTTAATTTTTAACAATCATAACACAACTAGTTAATTAAACAAAACATCCCTCCTTGTGACTCCCATCAACACATTCATATTTGACAATTTATCTCAATGATATTTGAAATTATTTCCAAAATATATTACTCATATATCAAAAAATATTATGTTGTCCAAAACTTCAGAAGTTAATTGTTCTGAACAATTAATAAATAAATAAAAACTTAAAATCCATATTTCCCACTCTGAGATACAATCCTTCCCTTGTTGTTGTTGTCACCTTTTTATCTTTATTAATTTGTCTTAGTTTGTGCTGATCCTTTAGGCCTAATCTCTTTAATCACATGAGAGCAATCATCCCTCAAATGCATGCGGGAGGAAATAGACTTATCAGAGCCATTGGAGGATGAGGAAGGGGATGAAATGGATTTTCCTTTGTTAGGGGCATGGTGGGCCTCGGTTTTCAACCTTTTACTCGCATGGGAAGACTGAACTGGTGAGTGGACAAGGGAAGCTTGGACAATTTGATTGATAGGCGGGGGAGCAGGTAAAGACAAATTGGGCTAGCCACGATGTTGGGAGACTGTCGGGTGGACAATCTCTTTCCATCCATCATTTTCGGGAAATTTAGGTTGCAATGAGACATGAGGGGGCACGAGGATACTAGGGACCTATGGGGCTTGGAAGGGATTCCTTTCAGGCCTATTTTGGACCACTCCTTTTCGAATCTAATTAAAAAACCCAGCTTGAAATAGATGGCCTAACTCTTGTGCATCAACATCAAAGTGAATGGAGAATATTGGCCTTCTAGGGCCCTTGGTCCAATTACCCATTCCTCAATTACCTCTACCATGGCTACCTCGACTGAAAAAGCTCATTCATGTATGCATAATTGATTAGAAAATAGTTTCTTTAACAACCATACATGACAACTCCTTTTAAAATATGAAATAAATTTTGGCTCAGGAACATATCAGACTCATGCAATCCAATCCATACAAATTGTTTAATCATTTTCACTGAGTAGGGGGTGAAAAAAGGTTTTGGGATATGCATGGGGTCGTATTGAGTGAAAAATGTTAAAATGAGGGGGAAAAGATCATGATTACTGCTCATAGTCAACAAAAAATCAACCGTAATGTAAACCAAAGAACATATCACTCTAATAAATCCTTGCGATCTCAAATTGTTACAATACAAAGTTCTTCTTAGCTTTAATTAAATTTTAGGAACATGGATTGGATAATGGGTATGGGAAGGCGAGGGGATTGTAATTAGTGAAAAAGTGAAACAGTGGTAGGGGAGAAGACTGGATATTGTTCGAAAAATTCATCAAGTAATCCATAAAAAAATTCTATATTTAATGCAAATGATCCAACACTAACCAAATAATTATTGTGATCAATTAAAAAATAACTGTGTATAATTTAACCATTACTGTGTGTTAACTTGTTCAATGTTCACATTTAAATCTTTAACACAGTTTCATCATACTAAAAATAACATGCCTTCCAAAAAAACATGTATAACAATTTTGTTTCCTCTCATTTGTCCCATTATATTTAAAACAAATTTCAAATGAACACAAAGTCATTTGTTTCCACTCTATTCAGCATCAAAATATTGACCACTGTCCATGAATTATCTCCTTAAATTAAACATAGACACAAGTTCTTTTAAAATCGTGCCCGATTCCATTCCTCTAATCAATTTAACAATTAAATTGTAATGAAACCATATTGTTATAAAACCCATGCCCATCTCTGATACGATGCACGATATCCATAAAACATACACAACAGACAACCAAGTCACAACTATCACAATTTTAAATTGCAATAATCCCGATTGGAAATTAAAACACATAGTAACAACAACCATCATTTCAACTTATAACATGTTGTAGGAAACACACAACCCAATGCATAACACAAAGAGGATTACCCCCAATCAACCCATAAAACAATGATGAATTAACAATCCAACTATTACAACATAAGGCACAACGACTATGTGCCCATTTCATTTCTCGAATCGACCAATTAACCATGCTAAGTTATCAAGTCAATTGTTATAATACATAATGCAATGAATAAAAACCAATAATAAAAACCATTGTCAATGCTATTCCATCAACTCTATAATTAACTCGATCAACAGGGACGAGTCAATAATCAACCCCACTAGCAATACTACCCAATGACTATAACAATCAACTAGATGACTGACGGAGTGTGACTGTTTACTTAATCAAAATCGGGCTCGGTATCAACAAGAAAATATTCAAGGGTTCGTTCAATCATTGAAACACAAGGAGACTGGAGTCGACCATATCAACAACAAGTGAGAACCCTTCAAAGAAGATGGTGGAAACACAGACCATATAACCATTAACTTCTATGACAGGGTGACAATTCACACCAGGTAGGAGAGACTATGAATAGAGGAGGAGAGGCTCCTTACTAATCAGTAATAGCCATGAGAACATGCATGGGTATAACCCTTGTGTTTTTCCCAAAAAGATGAATAATTTTGGTAAAAATGTAGAGCCATGTAATAGCAACCAACCCTAAATCAAGCATCTTGGCATAATAGCCACCATAACCAAGTGTGTAGAAATCAAAATCATACACGAGCCCATGACCAAGCGAAAATGATAGAAGTGACCCAGGGTGGTTCAAAATCAAACACAACAACCCCATAACACCAAAAAATATTGGGTATGTTTACAAAACCTGTGTGCAAAATGCCAGCAAATATGGACCAAATGAAACCCTCCAAAAAAATCCCATAAAGACATCATAGAGCCTTCATGGTTTCGACCACTCAGAACAATAAATGAAAGCTTGATTTCAAGCATCCAATTTTTCCATTTGTAATGAATAACATACAACAACCATTCCAGAGAAACATCATGAGTTTACATAGTTTTCAGCCTCAAGAAAAGAACAGACCAATACATCACCGAGCCAACATCTATTTCATAAATAGAGTGAGTTAATGGATGGAAAAAAAAACATACCTGTAACCAAATAGACTTAAAAATGCGAGCTTGGTCAAGTAGTTCTTTCCTCGCCTGAAAATCAAAGCTTCAGCACAGCAAACAAAAATTGAAAAATAGCCAAGCTAGGGTGATGGCTAGTGGGAGAGGTATGGAGTGACGTGTAGTAAATGCATATTGCTTCCATCCTCTACTCATTCAATTACTTAGTAAATTCCAACCAACCATAAATTAATCCATTCAATTAATCCATGCTTCGAAACGAACATCCATTAGTTTCCAAGTGCCCCACCCTATCCATACTAACAAATGTCTAAAACCATAACATATATCACATGCACTCCATGTATAACTCAATAATAATCTCATAGCCACTAACATCCACTAACATTGCTAGTTAGGACTAACAATAATCCTTTTAATTTCATTTGAATATAATGTAACATAGCATAGTATAGTATAGGATAGCTCCTCTTTCTTGGATGTTTTTCCTCATATTTCTTTTATCTCTTATCGCAACTAACATGTGTCTTGTGCAAGTGAAACATGTAACATATCATGGTGCTAATAACAATGTGATAATATTGAATATAATCCATTCATACAATATGGAATTTAGAGCTTAGATCAATCAGAACCAACACATAATACGCATTATCCATCTTCTATTATGTTGCAAATAAAACCAATATTTCATCATCAATCACGTTGAACCTTGTAAGAAATGTCGAACAACAACACAAATGTCAAATAAGAACCTCATTTGATCCTCCAATGTACAAGTGGGTCCCACCTACTAGTATTATGCATATCATTTGCTTATAATAATAGGATTTTAGCAATACTTTACAGGCGAAATCCTCATTGTGATTTTTATCGTCAACGGGGCCTTGATGGCACCTGAAGAAATCCTACATGGGGAAAGACCAAATATGGTCTTGTGTGGGGGGGGGCAAGGAAATAGTCACATGTATTGTAAAAATGTTCCTTACAGTTGACCTCCCACAATTGGGAACAATATAAATGAACGGGGCCATCATCTGGGGTTCAATACCAATTTAAAGTAGGGAATGAATTGGTTGAACAAACAACATCTATGATATATGAAAAAATGTAGAAGATAGGTTTTTTCATAAATTTGAGGTCTTGAACCCAATTCACTATGCTAAAAGATAGAATGTCTACCCACTTTAAATCTTTATCCTTCTTAACCACTATGTAAGCCATGGGAAACCATTCCATTTTGAAATCGGTGCTAGTTTCCATGCCATAAAGTATACAAATAATCATGTTTAATATTTTGTAGGGTATTTTCAAGTATCATATAGGGGCATTCCTTTCCCTTTCTTTACCAACCATTCTTCATCATAGAACTAGTCTTGCATCATTTTTTTGAAATATTCGTGTTGGGCCCAAAAATTTTCTAGGAGCGAGTCATTAAAATAAATCATGGGTTCTAGGGTATTGTATATTACTTGGATATCTTCATCTTTGAGTGACGCAAAATCGAGACCTGAAGCATTGATTATTAATGCAATATCCCTCTAAAAAAATGAAAAAAATCATATGGAAGTGTCGTTGTAAGGCAATATCTTTGGGCAAGAAACTATAATGTGAATGCCTTTTTTTTTAATGTTCCTATATTCGTTGATGTTTGGGTCGTTAGGTGGAAACCTTTCATTCTAGAACATATCCAGAATATCAACATAACTAAGTTAGTATTCCATCTGATCGTGGTTTTTTGTATTAGGAACATTGAAATATTTTTGGATAGAGGCAGGAACAGGTGCACCATAGGTGTGGATTTTCTCCTTTCTTTTCCACATCAAAGACATATTTTAACCACCTGCATGAAAAAAAAAGGTTAACAATCAAGATAATGAAAATAGTGATATATATAATGTCTTCTAAATGATATGTAAAACACTTACTCGTAGACCAAAGACACTAATAACATAGAAATAGGTCATACCTTTGTCACTGTAGTGCCTATTTTCCTTAGTTATGATCTAGAAAAGTGATAAAAATATTAAGTATCAATAACATTTAGACATTTCCAAATTTCCTCCAATCTTGAGTGTAATTAATGAATAAGCACGTTACATCTTAGACTCAGTCACAGGAGTATGTGGTGATATGGATGTAGTCGCAGGAAGTTCAGAGTTTATGACCATTAATATCACTGACAGGATATCATCATCGATAGTTTGTGGTGGTAAGATATGTTGGACATGATCATGAACAATCCTCTGATGATGATAACTCTCAAACACATCACTAAATCTTAATTAGAATACTTAACGATTCGTAATAAATTTTAATTCATCACAAATCCAAACACTCAATACAAATTATCTTCTTAATTATAGTGATAGGATGTTAAGTAACCATGTGGGATAGGTAAAGAATAAGCGTGAGATCAATGATCATGAAATGTTTCGGTGATCACTAAGTTGATCTCATCCATAAGATGGACTAAATATTTTATTGTCAATGATGTGAGGCAACATCTTCATCGTTGGCGTTGTGTAGGGAAATAGCATATGTGCACTAAGATTTTTACCGATGACAATAAGGCTTCATTGAAATGGACTAGCCAACAATAGATTTCCACATGTGTGTACGAGAGTGGTCTTATCAAATGACTGGGATATGGTACTCGTGCGAGGAATCATGTTCGCATGGATACATGATCCAATGCCATCAAGCCTCCTGGATTATGACATGTTTTTCAAAAAGGGGTGTGTCATCAATGGTGATGTGAGATGAACACATGAGAAATCAGTGATGCGTCATCGTTGAGATTATGAAGTGAAGGGAACATAGATCGAGAAGAAGAAATGACAGTGAAGAGAACAAGAATAAGGATGAGTGAATAAAAATGGATGTCATAAGTATTGAATGACGATGTAAAAAGGGTCCAGGATGATGAACATGAAGGCCAGTGAAAATCTTATTCATTTTTCTTCACATGTCCATATGCAAGAAATTGGGTCTGTGGGTGAGTAAATAACTAGGTGAGTAAAGAGTAGTTCCTTGTAAAACATTTGGTAGTAGGGGCCTCCACATAAACTAATAGTTTCGATGGGGATATTGTGTTCTCAAAACAAATGGCAACTTTCATGGGATAATGAGTTATATCTATGAAAATATAACCACTAAATAATGTTATTTTGGTAGTAGGATTTGTCACTAAAGTTACAGGCTAACCAATGTCGTGGACCTCACAAATATTTCTCCATATAAAATATAAGGATATTGTTACATTATCCTATTATCTTCAGGATAATTCAAGGGTGAGCATTAAGGATGGGAAAACTAAATTTACTTAGAGAATTTGGGAGGGGGAGGACATCAGAGAGGATGATATTTGATTGTTTTAAGACCACATTCTGTTCCTTATCTCTTTTTTCCTGGAATTATTTTGCTTCCAACAAGAATCTATAGCCCCAACAAATTTTTGTTGGGATCATATAAGCATGGCCCATTTCCAGCAAGCGTTCATAGCCCTGACGAGTTTACTTATACTTCCCACACCAAAAATAGTGCTTTCAACTTCCTTATTGTTTTAGTATGTGTCCACCATTTAATGTTTTGGATAAATATATGTGTTTGCATGTAGGGTATGAAGGAAGTGGGGTGATGCAAGAGTCATTTTTATAAGTAGGTTGAAATCAATATTTAGCTTCATGGGTTCCTTTCCAAAATATTTTCCTCAAGGTTAAGAAGTTATGGGACAGGGAGGCTTCACAATAATTATCCTGGAAAAAAAAGAATCGTTATTGTATCATGTTGGTTGAGAAGTGAGTTGTATATCATAATATTCACACAAAAAACTAGTTTGTTGTTGACTCTAGTGAGTTACCCACATTTTTAAGGTGGAAGAAAAATTAAGTGCTAAAATAAATCCAAAAGAAAATTTTATTCTAGAGAAAATTGAAAAAGAATCCTATTATGTACAAGACTGCACCACCAAGGATGATCAAGAGAAATTTGTTTTGAGTATTTGACCATTGACAGGGAGTTCCTCCTCATCTCCCTCCAATATTTTGAGCTTAAACTTTCTATGGACAAATTTCTAGTGAATTATATATGGGCCCAACCAGAACTTTTGGAACTTCATATGTATGCCTTTAAGCTCATTTTCTTTGTTGCATTTTCTAACATCCTCAGCCTCCTAGGCCAGCCCATGCTACTACAAAAAACTCTCTGATACCATTATGTAACATCCTCGGCCACCAACAGGCCTAAACACGCTACCTCAGACACAGACGTTCTCAAGCTCTGTTATAGGTAATTAAAAAATTGTCCATGCCCAGACATAGACGTGCTAGGCAATGGAAGACATAACTCTTTTGTGGAAAAATTCACATATTAACTTAACAACAATAAATAGAGATAACATGAAAACATACATGCAGTGAAGACAAGATATTATTACAAGAGTCACATACATGCACTAAAATACATCATTTAACCATTAAGTACATAAATGATACTTATCTCTTAATTGGAGTACACCAACTGTGTCCAGACCTTCCACAAACCTCCGAGTCATAGACCACACTGCTCCTCACTATAAGAAAGGTCACCCCCAAGATAGGACTAAACTCCATTGGGCGAGGGATTCTTAGGCTAGGTAGGGAAAATACGAAGTTTCAATGTACACCAACAAGGATTTCCTCCAAGGAGCCACTTACGCCCATAGCTCACAGAATCTAATTCCTCACATGCATGTCCCACCTAAGGAGTGTACACCGTCACTGTCACATACTCCATCGACTACTACACCTCCCTTTCCAGGGCTTCAACAATAGGCCGGATCAGGAATTCTCAGAGATAAGTAGTTGCTACTAGACTCCCTCCAGCAGAACTCACTTCCTCAACACACTCTCTCACTTGGAGAGAGTTTCTCATAGGCTTGAAAACCTTCTTCTTCTATCTGCGGGCCTGACAACCCACTTTTTCACTCCCGCTCCTCAACACATGGGCATGGTGATGGAAGCAACAAAAAATGGACATGGGGAACTGTACTGACAGGACAATACACATGCAAACCCTAGGGTATAGGTGCAGTGAAGGTATCAATTTGTCTTGTTGCAGAGGTTCGAGGTGTTTCAGGAAATCCACAATGGTGTTCCAAGTTTATTGTGTGCCTGATGGGTGTGCTAGTCAATTAGGGCAATGGATGGCCAACATGGTGAGAATGGTGATAATTAATAGAATGGTGAGAATGCCCCCCCATAAATCTACATGCATTTTGGATGACACTTGGCTCTCAAGGAGCACGTTCCCCCCACACTTGGAACTCGTTCCTCTCCGTAAAGGAACTTAGGATAAATTAATATCCTCTTTACAAATTTTAGAATAATAATATATTATTCTATTAGGCTCTTAAGCTTATCCCTTTTCCTCAATCTCTTAGCCTCCTCCCTTGAACAACCTAGTGGAGTTCAGTCCCCCATACTCTTTCTTCGTCATTTTTCTACATGTAACGATGTTGTTATGTTAATAATATGAATATTTACATGTACAAAAAAGGCTCTTAGCCTTTAACATCTAGGCTCCCCGCCTAATCAACACATAGTCATACTAGCTTATGAATACTTGGATCACTAGCCTACAAAAGATGTTACATTCATAATTTCAACCAGGGCTCATCCTTGGGGTATTACAATCCCCTGCCCTTCTTTTTTCACTGTCCTCAATGCAACTTAATTACATAACATCAACAATATTTCCAAAATTTTCAAAAAGGTGTGGGTATTCTTACCGCATATCATCTTCATGCTCCCATTTTGAATCCTCGGGACCGTACCAGGTCCACTAGACCTTTTCAATCCTTATGGATTGATTCTGGAGATGCTTTCTTTTCTGGTCCAGTATGCACATCAGATGCACTTGTAAAGCATTTTCTTGCTCCACCTAAATCGCATTCCAATAAATCATGTGATTATCATCAAGTATATATTTCTTGATAAATGAGAAATGAAATACATTATGAATAGTCAAGCATGCAGTAAATTCAAGCATATAAAATACTGGTCCAATCCTTTCTACAGTTTCAAACAGTCTACAATATCTGGCTGCCAACTTGGAATAGTTTCCCAACTTCAAGGAACTTCTGTTGGATTTGACCTTCAATAAAACATGATCACCCGCTTTAAACTCCCCGTGGGATCTGCCTTTGTCAGAATAGCTTTTCTTCCTATCTAGAGAAGCCTTAAAATTCTTCTTAATATTTAACAATTTCTCTTCCATTTCCCTGAGAAACTCTAGCCCAATTATTTCTCTATTAGTTGGGTTGTCCCAGCTTATTGGTGTGTTGCACTTTCTCCCATAAAGTGCCTCAAATGGGCTCATCTTTAGTGATGTTTGGTACACATTTTTGTAAGCAAACTCTACCAAGTGTAGGTAGTCTTCCCATCTGGATGGTTTTTCCATCACATAAATTCTTAACATATCTTCTATCACTTGATTTACTCTTTTTTTTTTTCCATAAGACTCGGGATGATAAGTTGTGTTGAAGTTCAGGCTCGTTCTGAGCCCCTTGAATAATCCTCTCCAAAACATTGAGGTAAATTTTGGGTCTCTTCCAGATACAATTGTCTTGCGAATACCATGCAATTGTGCTACTTCCCTCATATAAATATCATCAACATTAAATGTCCTGTGAGTAGTCTTCAAGGGAATAAAATGGGCAGCCTTCGTAAGCTTATCCACAACCACCATGATGGAATCATGTTTCTTTTTTTTTCTGGGTAATCCTGTTATGAGATCCATTTTCACCACTTCCCATTTCCACTCAGGGATGGGTAATGGTTGTATCAACCCAGTTGGGTGTCTATGCTCAGCTTTGACCCTTTGACACTCCATACATATGGCGATGTATTATGCAATTTATTTCTTCATGCCTGGCCAGTAGTAATGGCTCTTTATTGTTGCCACTATTTTATGATACCCAGGGTGCCTAACATAAGGGACATTATGCATCTCTTTCAAGATGATACTCCTCAATTCGTGAGAACTGGGTAAACAATTTTTTTCATGTACAGGAGTATTCCATCAAATTCCAATATATAATCTTGTATTTTTTGTAGCATACTACCTTGTTGTAACTTTGTTACCATTTCCATGTATTGCATATCTTCTTTTGCATGCCCCAAAATTATGTCTTTAAGATCAGTTTGATACATGATGATGGTTGGATCATGTAGTTCATGCACTCTCCTGCTGAGTTCATCAACCACTATGTTCTCTTTTCCTTTGATGTGCTTGTTATCAAAGTCATATTCACAGAGGAATTCCAACCATCTTCTCTTCCTAGAATTTAAATTAATATGATCAAACAAATATTTCATACCATTATGGTCTGTTCTCAGCTCAAACCTCTTTCCCATGAGGTAGTGTCTCCATTTCTTTAAAGTGTGCACTATGGATGCCAACTCCAAATCGTGAGTGGAGTAAATATTTTCATTCTCTTTCAATTTCCTCGATTCAAAACATATCACAAATTAATTCTGTCAAAGGAATCCACCTAGTCCTTCTTTGCATGTGTCTGTGCAAACATGAATTCTTCATCCAGATATGTAATATTCAAAATTGGAGCACTAGTTACGAACTGTTTCAATTGCTGGAGTATATTTTAACATTCTTCTGTCCATTGAAATTTTACCCCTTTTCTTTGGAAGGAAGTGACTGGTTGAGAAATCCTTGAAAATCCTGTAATGAATCTCCTGTAGTAGCTAGCTACAACCATGAAGGATTTGACTTGTGTCATATTATTAAGTTCTTCCTACCCTTTAACCACTTCAATCTTTTCAGGGTCTACTGCTATTTCCTCTTCAGATATTATATGTCCCAAATAGTAGATTTTATTTTGGAAAAATGAGAACTTTCTCAACTTAGCAAACAGTTGGTGCTATCTTAGCACATGTAACACCATCCTCAAGTGTTTCTCATGATCTTCCTTTGTCTTGGAATATAAAAGGATGTCATACAAAAATACAATGACAAACTTGTCCAAATATTCTCAGAAAACACCATTCATTAAGAACATGAAAAAAACTCGTGCATTTGATAACCCAAATGGCACCACTGTGAACTCATAATGACCATACCTTGTCTTGAAGGCGTTCTTACTAATGTCTGAATATTTAATCCTTACCTGAAGAAATCTTGACCTGATGTCTATCTTTGAAAATATCCTTGCATCCCTGAACTAATCGAAGAGATCATTGATCCTTGGTAGAGGATACTTGTTCTTTATAGTTACTTTATTTAACTTCCTGAATTCAATGCAAAATATCAGGGTCCCATCTTTCTTCTTCACAAATAAAACTAAGGCACCCCAAGGTGACACACTTGGACGTATGTACCCCTTATTTAAAAGTTCTTCAAGTTTCATTTTAAGTTCTTTCAGTTCTGGTGTGCTCATCCGGTAGGGAGTCTTTGATATTGGAGATGCCACAGGCATCAAATTTATAGAGAAATCAATCTGTCTCTTTGGGGGTATCCCTAGTATCTCCTTGAACATATCGCCAAAATATTTCAGGACTGAATGATCTTCCAATTTTGGCACCTTATCCTTAGGTGCTTCATCCATATGCACTGCAAATATTTGATATCCCTTCCTGTAACACTTCTTTAGCTGCATTGCTAAGATTTCTCGGACAGTAACTACCCTAGGAATTCCTTGGACTACTCTCTGATCCTTCCTCATCCAAGCAAGTGAATTCCTTGTTATGACAGTCTAATATGGAATGGTGTTGGTCCAACGAATCCATACCAATTAGGAAATCGTATGATCCCAAAGGAAATATGTTCAAATCTTCTTTGGTACTCAGTCCATTCATTCCCACTCGACATGATTTAACCCACTCAACAACCTTTCTCTTGGCTCCTGTAGCTAGCTGCACCAACCAATATTTCCCATGCTTTCTTATTGTTAATTGAAATATTTACACTACCTTAGGATATATATAGCTATGACTATCTAGTGAATTAATTAAAATAGTAAAGGCATGGTTATTGATCATACCTTCAAATTCAATCATGTGTGATTGAAACTCAACTTTCTTGTTGTCTAGGGCTACATATATCCTTGGTACTCTTCTGCCCATGTCCTCCATTGTTTCTTCTTGATGAAAATTTTGAAAACCTCTCACCTTTTCCTTTATGTGAGGGAAATATCTATACTTATGATATCCATTATAGCCCCAACATTGCATAGGTGTCTGCCTTGTCCTTCGCCCACCTACTTCAACCATCCTGGGCTTCCTCAAAACTGGTTGTCCTTTGGGACTATTTCTGAAAAATGGTGGCTTGTTCCCCTTCTGCCTCTGCTCCTTCTTAAAATTCCTCTTGTCTTCCCAAGCTCTTTGGAAAGTAGGATTTCCATTATGCTGATCATATAAACTCTTTTCCTTCCTTATGGTTTCTTCCATAGTTTTAGGATCATCATACTATATTTTTTCACTGAGAAAAGGTGGCATCCCACTCAGATATATCTGGATCTTGAATGTATCATCCTTGATGAAAGGGACATACTTCAACAAATCTAGAAATCTCATTTCATATGCATCTATATTCATACTTCCCAATTTAAGTTCAAATAACTCTTTCATATTTTTGTCATAGTATCTCTTGCTCAAGTACTTATTTTCAAAATGTTTCTTGAATTCCTTGCATGTAACAATATTCTCTCTAATTTCTCGCACTTGCACAAGCTGATCCCACCACATGGATTCCTTTCCTTTCATCTGATAGACTGTGACTCTTCCTTTGGCATGAGAGGAATAATTATGCAATTGGAATCATTTTCTCATTCAAGGTAGCCATGTCTAAGCCTCTTCATCTTTCTTGTGCTCTCCATCAAAAGTAGCAGGTTTGATATTATTTATTTCACCCTTCAGTTCATCCACTTCATATCTCCTATCATTTTTTGTAGGTGATGGACTTGAACTGTTGTGTGTCCTCCTTTTGGAATTCCTTTAGGAGTGTGGGTGACGTTTGTTATCACTTCTTTCTCTCCTTTCCACATCAGAAAACTTGTGGCTCTCTAATTTGTTGGATCCACTTTCCTTATCCAACCTATTTTCAATTCTCTATAGGCTATACATTAACTTCATATTGAATTTTTCATTTTTCTCCTTGGCTCTTAAGTCTTTCGTTATCTTCCTGGTGACTTTGGACATCTTTTTGCAAATTTTTAATGATTTTCATCATGCTCACGTCTTTATCTATTTCTTCTCCATGCCCATTGGAGTTTCTTCTTTCAACTCCCAAATGGACATACATTACTCAAACTTCATCCTCTATACTGTAAGTGTCCCATGCCTCCTCCATTTCTCTGCACTATGTGACAATCCTATTCGGTTCTGACAATTGCTAACTCTGCAAAATGTCCAGTCAACCGAATTTTTTCAGACTATCAATATTTAATAATTTTCTAGTGTAAATTAACCAATATGATTCAACAAAAGAATATCAGACTCCATTTTCTATGGGTCTTTGGTCGATCAAGAATCCCCATGGCTCTATCTCTAATCCCTGTTCTGTTCTACAATTCACTTTCGACTGCTAGCCCCTTTTTCTTTAGCCCTTAATTTGCATGTGACCATGACTATGACCAAGTGCTAATAGTTGGGAGATTATCCAGAGCCTTGAAAATTCAGGGCTCTGGAGCTTTGGAGGTTTCCCTATTCACACATCACAAACATCATTGAACATTAAATTGGTGAACTCGTGCAGGATGGTGGATCGGCGGTCCACATTCTCCATTAAGGTCTATGGTGGATAAGAGCTCCAAGACTCCAAGCTTTGATTATTTCCAAAGAACATCACAACAAAACTCCCAGAGTGCCACATTGGAAAACTCAGGAAGTGGGGCAGATCAACGGTCCTCAGCTTCCCAACATCCAATGAATGATATTTACTACAGAACTCTCGGATTTGGTAGTTTTGGACTGTCCAAAATCTCAATCCTTCGGGACTTCCAAGTCTACAGACTACTACATTTGTTGCCAAGTACAAATTCATATGACACCTGGCATGCCTAGGGGAGATCCACATCACTTATATGACATCATAATTCCACGTCACACTCGCTTCTTCAGGACTTCCTGGTTCTGGGACTTCGAAGATTTAGGAATTTATTTGATCCATATGGATATCAGTGGCCACCCACCTTTTCCAACTGGCTCAAAACAGTTTTCTAACAATTTTGGCAATTTACTATTTTTAGCAGTTTTAACTTCCAGGGCCATTTTGAGGGCCTAAATGAAGGTTTTTCAGGATCGAGCTCCTAAATGATAGTCAAAGGCATGATTGAGCCCCCACAATGAATATCCTCAACGATACCTTTCCAACAGGCTATCCCAGGCCTAAAACGGAGATCGTATGCAAAAGTTATGACCCCGGGAAGTTGATGTACTAACTTACCCAAACGGGGCCCACATGACTTTTGGCGCTTCATCTCCTAGGGTTAGGTTTTTGGATGTCTAG
>SNQJ01S0108380.1:0-25663 GCA_010110895.2 Picea sitchensis
TACCACTATCTCAATCACATTGAGGGACATAAGAGATAAAACCAGACTCTCTGAATGTCGCTCATCAATTCACGCAAGAGCATGAGCAACCAACCATAGGTCAACTTCAGGCAGGTTATTGTGTCCAAAGAATGGTGTGAAACCCAGTACTCGAAGACTGATTGAAATAGTGATATATGATCTTTATTCTGCCAAAGCGCACTGTATTTAATTGATGGTAAAGATGAATGATTAGGAAGAAATTCCAGGTGCACCCCACAAATAACAGACCCTTCTCCTTCACTGTCAGGCGTGTAAACAAACTCCACATATGCACTGTCATATGACAACTCATTGTTGGTCTCTAATGCAGCATAGATTCTCTCCAACTCATCCTCCAGAAACTTACGCAATTCCCCTCTTCTCTACCAATCAAACAATTAATCCGGTCCAACACACCTTTCACCAAATCAAAACTGTAAAAGAACTTCCTGCGTCCTGCAACAATGGCCATTGACCCGTCGGAGAAATGATGGAACCGTGAATCGGCTTTCGGACTTTCGGAGAAAAAGGCGTAGTATGAAAAACGATAATCAAAATCCCGAAAATCGCGTGATTGGTGGTTTTTCGTGGTGTTTCATGCATGCGACACGTGTTGGTGTTATGTATTTGTCGTTTCTTCAGTTCTTTGTTTCTTCAATCACTGTAGAGTTATTTTAGGACTAAGTCTTAATGCAGAAATCGGTGGCGAAGTCATGACAGGGTTCAAACCAAGCACATCACCGATGACCAAACTCGTTCATTGAATAGACGCTGGAGGTACTACATTTCTTTACTGCGATTTCAGATCCACGAGGGACAGTTGTAGGAGATGGAGAGCGGGAGACAAAGGTAGTAGCAACTGCCATTGTAATCAGGAGCATTATATGATAAAGATTTGTTTGTAGCAGAGCCCTGACTTTCCTTCTTCTCTGAATTTCCTCTTATTCGACCGATGAAGGAGGCCACTGGACGAAATATCAATTTTCTGCAAAGGGAGGCGATCAGGAAGCGGTACGTTCAACGTGAGGATGAGCAATATCATCGAGACAGGCGACGATTTCATACAATTTTATAAAACCCAATCTGAATGGCTTGCATCTTCCGAACCTACGGCACGACCAAACCTACAGGATGAAAATGTAAACCTACAGGGCAATAATCACGTTCGTCCGACGAGAACCGCGTTGTTAAAAGCTATGAGACATTTCTAGGAAAAGCTCACTATTTTAGGAAAAACTCGCTAATTTAAGAGCACCTCCTCTAAGAACAACAATGGATGTAGGCCTACGTGGGTATCCTGATAATCTCCATTAACACTCACAAGTTGGAACACATGCACAACGGTCGTAACCCGAATGCAGAATGGTTCGGTTTCATCACAATTAAAGAGGGCATGGTGTAATATTCCACAGGTCGATGCCGAGTGAAGTGCATTTGAGACAAACCTGAAGCCTTCCACCATCTGGAACATTTGGATTGTCTTTTCCAACTGTAATGAGGCACATAATAGACTGGAACTGTTGCTTTCCTGACGAATCCCCAACAAACACAAGTGTTTGGTCCTGCATTATTGTAAGGAAGTGATGCCCTTCAAAGTCGGGCATGTTACGATTATTAGGTTGCCACCGATATTTTTCATAAGGAAAATCATGGCGTAGGGTTAACCTGCATGCCCACATTCCAGTGCTTACACATCTTGCCAGAATATATTGGCCTCCTGCTGTCCTGAACCCATTTTCCTTCGATATAGTCACATGCTATCTTCTCAACAGTTGATGTGTTTTTTAACTCTTGTGGGAAGTAATTCTTTAGCAGAAATGACAGAGGACTTTCAATGACTGGAGGTGTGTATGAAGATGTACTTGAAGATAATGTTTCCAATCGATACTCCTGCAGATAGTCTGGCCGAAAGTGCCTAAGTAATATCAAAAAAATTCAAAATATGTTACAACATGGAGGAAGATCCTTCTAGAAGCGAAAGCTTCTATTAGGTCTTCTTACATTCAACTTATTCTTCCTTATTGCTATACCTTATTGATATTGACCTTTATTACATCGAAATATATTATTCTACCTACATGAGGGGTTAGGTCCCCAACAATGTCTTTAGACAACACATTTTATATTTAAAAACCTTTTCATCTTCAATTATCTGCAATTTTTTTTATATGTTTCGTATCAGGTTACACCCAATCCCCAACATGGTATCAGAGTCGATGGTTTAAAACCTCACTCGTTGTCTGCAAATTGTGCTGGGTCTGATCTGTTATGTGATTGACTCTGGGCCGGTGATTTACAGACTGTAACTTGTGGAAACATATCATATTTTTCTAGATATCAATGTTGACTTCGAAGATCGATCTCGTAATTCTAAATGGATCAAATTATGCAGCATGGGCTCCAAAAATGGAAACCATACTAAAGAGTAAAGGACTATGACAGTATACGAAGACTGTGATTCCAGATCCGGAAAATGATCAAGTAAAGTTCGTTGTTGATGGAAATAAGGATGAGGATGTAGGGGTCATCATGACCTATCTCGTAGGAGTTTCTTTTTCACCTCAATGGAATCGACTTTCGTCATCAAGTCTGGAAGAAGTTGAAGTCATTATTCGACATAGACGATGATAGCCACATCATGGAATTGGAGAAATAGTTGATCTCTCTTGATCCTTATTCTTTTGACATGGTAGCAGACTATTTAGCGCGTGTGAAGGAATTACAATTGAAATTAGGATAATGTGAAGATAATTATCAGAAGAAATACAAACAACTCTTTGAGTTGGTCCTGATGAATTTGAGAACACCATTCAACATGTTCATTTCAACTTTCCACACCAACTGGAAGGCGCGTAAGGAATATGGTAAGGATTACACATTTGAAGATTTATGTGGCCTTCTGATCAATGATAACATAGACTACTTGACGAAGGCAATCTTGGTGGTAAACATCAATCCCACTTGATCGAGGGAAAGGGAAAGTCAAATCACAAGGAAAGAGGATTGTTTGATACCTCTATACAATGACCTGGATTCCTCGACCATAAACCTAAAGGGAATACAAATGCACCCTATCAAGTCAAAAGAATAAGACATGTCAGTACTATGAGAAGACTAGACATGTGGAGAAGGCATGCTATAAGAAGCGAGAAGATTTAGAGGAGAAGTTAAAGCGCCTTGAAGGAGACACGTCCATTTTTCACCGACCCACTGATAATTTCACCATCCAAGTCGAAATTTCTCAAGCCTTGTTGTCTCATTCTACACAAAACGAAAGGGTAGTTGACTCTAGGTGCACTCGTCATATGGCTAAGGACGCTTCCTTGTTCACCTCCTTAAATGAAGTTGTGAAGAGGAAGATTTATGTTACCGATGATTTTTCTCTCAATATTGCTGGTCTAGGTGATGTTTTCTTTCAACATGGGGGAATTGTCGATGTCTATCACGTTCCAAACCTCAGTGCCAATATGTTGTCTATTTCTTAGTTAACATAGACAACTAAGATTGTGGAGTTTTGGCCAGATTGGTTCTTTATTCGAGATCTGAATAAAGGTTGGTCGATTGTTGGCAAACGGTTTCTCGACCTGAAGGATAATTTGTATAAATTTTGTGACACGACTTGAACCAACTCTTACCTGAATTCTCTTGTTGCTCACACTGACGAAGGAAGTCGAACTTTGCATGAATGACTTGGACACCTAAATTTTCAAATTTTGGAGTCAATGACAACTCATAATATGGTTACTAGTTTACCTAAAGTCCCCCCCCCAATGAAGTCTGTAAAGGATGTATGCTTGGAAAAAATCATCGGGCACCTTTTGACTCTAGCAAAGTGTGGTGAGCACATAATCTTCTGGAGCTGGTTCACAATGATCTTTGTTGCATCAATCTACCTTCCTTGGCAAATGAAAGGTATATCTTGAATTTCATTGATGGTCTCTCTTACTTCACTTAATTTTATTTTCTAAAGAATAAGAATATTTTCTTTGAAAAATTCAAAGAGTTCAGAGCCTTTGCTAAAAAACAATGTGGTTGACCCATCGAGTGCTCGAGATCAGACAATGGCGGTGAGTATGTAAATCAACCCTTTGAAGAATGCTTGGTTTGATCTGGTATTGGATGGCAACGATCAGTTCCTCATGCACCTCGGCAAAATGGCGTTGCAGAATTTACAAGAATTAAGAATCAGACAATAGTTGAAATGGCTAGATGTCTTTTGCAGGACAAAGATTTACCTCCTCGCATCTAGGTTGAAGCTATCTATTTTGAAAATTATCTGCTCAATCACATGTCGACTCGAGCTATTCCTTTAGTGACTCCAGTCGAAAAATGGTGTGCAAGGAAGTCCTTAGTCAACCACCTTTGTGTGTTTGGATGTGTTGCCCGAGCTCATATTTCCAATGGTTGCAGAAAGAAGTTGGATGAAAATAGTCATGCTTGCATCGTGATGGGTTGCTCTAAAGAGTACAAATCCTATTAACGGTTTGATCCTATCGAACGAAAAAAAATCATTATCAGAAGAAATGTATGGTTTGATGAGAAGTATTTTGTCATCAAGTTATTGAATACCTCCTCCAGATTGTTAAAGGACGATCGTTTTGATGTTGTTTCCAAATCTAGTTCTCTTATTCCATTTTTTAGTTCTTCGACTAGACAATCAAACTCTGTTCTTGTTTCGACTTGACCGTTAACCTTGGAGTCGACTAGTCCGTCGATATTTGTTTCGACTGGACCATTAACTTTGGAGTCGACTAGTCTGTTTCTATTTGTTTCGACTGGTCCGCCATCTCCGTCAACTAAAATTGTTTTCACTTATGATTGACCTTCTATAGTGAACAACAATTCACCCCTTTCTTTTCTACCCTGATGGGTCACCAAGACCATTGAAGTTTCTAGACTCGATGTCGGTGATGATTATTTACGCTGACAACTCAAGGTCAAAAGCAACATGATAGTGTTTCTTTGATGACTCATATACTTGAAACTTCTGATCCTATCACCTACTCAGATACCTAGGGATGACCTGAATGGGAGCAGGCTATGGTGACAAAATTGGATTCTTTGTCAAAGAATCATAGTTGGGAATTATTTCCTCAACCACAAGGAAAGAATGTGGTGCAGTGTCAATGGGTCCATAGAACCAAAATTACCTCTAAAGATGTAGTTGAGCATCATAAAGATTGCTTGGTTGCAAAGGGATTTTCTCAACAAGAAGGAATCGACTACACCGAGACCTTTGCCCCTGTTGCAAAGATGAACTTTATTCAACTCATTCTTTCTCTTGTTGTTCAATTTGGATGGCAGATTCATCAAATGGATGCGAATAGTGTCTTTCTTCATGGTGAACTATCTGAAGAAATTTCCACGGAACAACCTCATGGTTTTGTGACATATTATAACATGGTTTGTTGACTCAAGAAGTGTCTTTATGGTTTGAAGCAAGCTCCCCGAGTTTGGTATGCTAAGATCGACAATTTATTTCTTTGACATAGTTTCAAACATTGTGAATTTTGGGCATGTGTTATATTCTTTGCATGGCTAGACCTAGTGTTGGTTGTTGGGTCATAGGGGTGTTGGTTGTGGAGCCTAATTATCCTTCTAATTCATATGCAGGTATTCCTACCCACCTTCTATTAGGGGTTCGGGGGTTGACCCCCCTCGCTGGGGGGCATGGGGTCTAGCATTCCCTCGCGGAATTTTTTGGTAAAATTGCCTTGTAAAATATTGTAATTTCATAGTCAATCTGGACCATTCATTATAGGGTCGCAGATATGATGGTAAAATATATGTTATGGTTTTCGCCCAAGAAGGAAACTCTTTTTTTGTATGACGACATTGTGTTGTGGCAATGTGTGATGAATAGAAGAGGTGCATCTCTCTAAACATGTTTATGGTTTTCTCGGTTTGTGTTTCTAGGGTAAAATATGTGTAATGTGTGTGCGTGTGCCATTAAATCTTTTATGTTTTTTATTAAGAATCTATTTGCAATAATTATTTGTACAAGGCTAAATTCTACATTTGGTATCCGAGCTATTTTAGGCTTCAAGGGAATGCCTTTGTGGCTAAGGGTTTGGCTTGGGTATGTGATAAGCCTTGTTATAATGGGAGATATACGGTATTCATTCTTCAGGTGAAAAGAAATGGTAAGTTATTTGAAAATAAAGATCAAGAAATTTAATGGGCAAAGTTTTGAACTGTGGGAGATCTATTGGTAGACAAAGATTAGTGGATCGCGATGGATCTAGGTACTACACCTACAAGAAAGTCAACGAAAGACCTACAAAATTTGGATCGGAAAGCGAAGAGCACAATCTAGTTGTGTCTCTTAGATTCAATATCAATGAATGTGTTAGGGGAAGCTACAACCAAGGAATTATGGGATAAGTAGGGGACTTTGTATCGGTCGAAGTCCATAGTAGATAAATTGTTCTTATTGAATAAGATGTATAACCCGAGGATGAAAGATGGAGACTTGATGACATAGCATTTGAACACCTTCAATACTATGGTAAGTCAGCTATTATATGTTGATATTAAGATTTTTGATGAAGACGAGTGTATTAGTTTACTGTGCTCTTTACCAGACTCGTGGGATACTCTAGTTGTGGCCATACGTAGTAATTCAACTACTTCAACTTTCAATGATGTGGTCTTATCCTTGTTGTCGGAGGAGATGAGGCAGAAAAATATGGAAATCCAGAGCATCGATGCATTATTTGCAAGAGGATATTCCTAAGAAAGAAATAGATCTAAGTCCTCAAGTGGGAGATCTAAATCTAAGGGAAGATCAACATCTCCTGAATAATTTGTAAAGGTATGTTGGAGATGTGGAAAAGAAGGGCACTTCAAGAAGCAATGTAGATCCAAAAATTTTGAGAGAGGGAAGGGATCTGAAGATGATCCTTCTAAAGAAACAAAAACCTTCACGGAAGAAGGAGGGGATGTGTACTTGGCTTCTTCAAGAACACATGCAGATCATGAGGAATGGTTGGTTGATTCATGTGCATCATTTCATATGACTCCTCATAGGGAGTGGTTTACCAAATATGAAATGTATGATGGAGGTGATGTTTTCCTAAGTGATGGTTCAACAACCAAAATCATAGGACAAGGAAAAGTCAAGTTGAAGCTCATGGATGGAAGGATTAGAACACTCCCTGGTGTTCTGCACATCCAACTTTTGGTTAGAAATTTGATTTTTGTAGGAAAAATGGATGATGCAGGGGTAAGAACAATGTTTGAGAAAGAAACTTGCATGATGGTTCGAGAAGCAATGATGTTGCTGAAGGGAGTTCGGTTTGGAACTCTGTATAAGTTGCAGGGAAACACTACTGGTGATGGGTGTAATAGTTCCACTGTTCTGAGATTGGACCTGAAGAAGAAAACACTCCTACAAACTCTGGATAAAAGGTTATGTTGTGGCATCAAAGACTGGGACATATCGAAGAGAAGGGCTTTCGACTACTACACAATAAAGGCATGGTTGAAGGTATGTCTAACTTCTCTCTGGATTTCGATTTATGTGAACGTTGTGTATATGGGAAACAAGATCGGGTAAGATTCCCCTCCAGTGCAATGAGGGCAGAGGGAATTTTATAGTTAGTGCATGGTGATGTGTTTAGACCTATGTCGATTCCATCACTAGGAAAATCTGTGTACTATGTCTCATTTATAGATGACTTCTCGAGGAATACTTGGATATATTTCCTCAGGAAGAATTATGAAGTCTTTGATAGGTTTAAAGAGTTAAAGGATCTTGTGGAGAATTAAACAGAGAAAATAATTAAGATGTCGAGGACAGATAATGGTGGAGAGTTATGCGGAAATATATTCGAAGAATTCTGTAAGAAGTGTGGTATAGCAAGGCAAAATATTACTCCATATACACGTCTGAGTTACAGAAAGGATGAACATGACGTTGATGGAAAAAGCAAGGTGCATGCTCAGTGGTGTTGGGTTAGGATAGGAATTCTGAGCAGAGGCAATGGATATTGCATGTTACCTGGTCAATCGATCACCCTCATCAACATTGTTACACATCAAAATGCCACACTTAAGTGTCGCACCCTAAGTGTTGCAAGTGTAGCAAAGTGTCATATACACCTTAATAAGTGTCACATGCACTTTGTCATGTGTCGTATGCACATTACTAAGTCTCGCATGCACTTTGTCAATTCCTATAGTGAATCTTAGGTTTCTTAATTTTATTTGTAGTTATTTAAGATGGATTTTCTATGCTTGAAAAAAACATTTTTTTGTTGAGAAACAACTCGTTTCTACAGTTGTATAAAAACCTACAAACTTATATTTTTTCGACTTTAAAAGTCAAGTTTGAAGGTTGTTTGTTTTTTGAGATGAATACGTATTTTTTGGTGTTTACTAGGACAATTGTTTGTGCCCATGGTATATGTAAGTRCAATATGCACACAAAAAATGTAATTTCCATTATGTGAATCGAAATGATGATTTTTTCTTTTAAAGAGAAAGCAATATGGAATAAAATTATTTTGACAGTCGTGTTTGTTTCGAAAAACATCATTCTTATAAGTATGATTAGCTTCAAAACAAGTTAAAAAAATTAAAGGATATAAGGAAATTGAGTCTTTAAAATCATAATATAATGAATTTTTGAAATTAAAGAAGGCTACGGAGGCAAGCCAAAAATGGCGAGGTTGATTCAAATAGCATCGATGTAAGAATTTGCACTGTAGACAATATTGAAATTTTTATTGTATTTTGAATCTATAATATAGATGAAAATTGGAATTAAAAACACAATGCTAATATGATTAGGGAGTTCCTAATGGGATGGTACAAAAAGAACAAAAAGAGTTTGACGATATCTCAAGCAAGGGAAATGTGTTGATGTGAAATGCCATATGCAATTAACGACCTAGTGAAAATTCATATAATACACCATTCCCAATCCATGTAATTTAAATTATTTGTCTTCTCATTCCCTAAATTTTTTTTTAGGGTTTATTTAAAAAATTCATATAATATACCATTCCCAACACATGTAATTTAAATTATTTGTCTTCTCATTTAGTAAATTTTTTTTAGGGTTCATTTAAAATTATTTAAGGTTATGTGAAACAAATTTAATTATGACTGGGAGGATACCCCAAATTTGTAAATATTAACATCATTAATTTTATAATTTAATATATATTTTTTACACTATATTTTACAAGTAATTTTTTAAGAGATTTGAGTGAATCATATTCAAGGTTTGTCAAAACAAACTTCACTCGCTCAAGTTGGACTTTATAGTTACTCAATTAGTAACCCAAATATAATTTTTTTACACTATATTTTATTTTACAGGTAGTTTTTTAAGAGATTTGAGTGAATCATATTCAAGATTTGTCAAAACAAACTCCAGTGGCTCAAGTTGGAATTTATAGTTACTCAATTAGTACCCCAAAGTGTAATGAAGATTTTTTTAATTCAATATTATCTTACAATTCCAAGTATTTAAAAACAATTATATTTTATTTTACAGGTAATTTTTTAAGAGATTTGAGTGAATCATATTCAAGGTTTGTCAAAACAAACTCCAGTGGCTCAAGTTGGAATTTATAGTTACTCAATTAGTACCCCAAAGTGGAATGAAATTTTTTTAAATTCAATATTATTTTACAATTCCAAGTATTTAAAAACAAAAAATTATTTATTACTAGGATCACCTAACATATCACATCTGAGTGTTGAATTGAAAGGAAATAATTATTATCATACACTTTTTTCATCTTAGTTGCATGTTGTTTAGGATACATTGATAACATTGACCTAGAATATAACCTACATGAGGTGCTTTTAGGATGAGAATATTATTTTGTGTCCAAAAATAAATTTAAATTTGAAACCATAATATGATGTTACACTTCCACGTATAACTCAAGAGTTTAAAATTTTAGGAGAAACATTTAATAGTTTTTTACCTTGGAACAAGAGTGATAATATACTTATTATAGGACAACATTTATGTCTTTGTATGCATTAGGTATGCTTATGTTATATGGTATGCATATATTTTATTTTATACATCATTCCCAATAACATTTTTTGACGATGGTAATGTCGTAAACATTGATAGATCAAAGTGAGAAGATAATCCTTAAATTTGAGAATAAATCCTTAAATTTTAGAAATATCAAATGCATTCACACTACAAACAATACAAAAATATGGATAAAAACCCTTAAGGTAGGGTAACACCATCAATTACTTCTTATGGAAGGAATYACTCCACAAGTCATGATTGCTACAAAAACATACATCTGACATATATCAATACAATGATAGTCATGTGTATCTATACTTTATCACRAGTATTCCTAGGGGTCTATACCAACTACCCCTTATTATTATATTAATTCCTCTTAAATACATAGTGGGCTTATTTATCACCCATCAACTACCAGGTATGCCTATTCCATGATTATGGCCACATGACATTCATTATCCCCTTGGGTACCTCCCTAGGTACCTGGTATTATTCTCCCTAGGTACATTACATTCCATCCCCCTTTAGATGTTTCGTCTCCAAAACATGAGAGGAATTCATATAATATGACCTGTTAAGCAATGTAGTAAATCAATACCATGCACCCGCATGCATCCATCCTAGTGAAATGTAGACATAGGGTCCAACTATGGCCTTTCCTCCTCGATCTTGGTTCTGATTTCTCCTTGGGTTCCATGTCATTGTTGTGCCACTCTGATATCTCCATGCATTGCTTTTAGGCCTCCACGTGCCTCCATATTCATTCCCTTTCTAGTTCCATGTTAATCACAATAAGTTTGTTGGCGTTGATGCCTTTGCTTCGATGATTGTTGTTTCTTTGAGTGGTGTGAGTGGCAATATACAAAAACCTTAGCTACTAGTTCTTCTTTTTTTAATTCTTCAACATGTGGTTCTTTTCAGTGATTTAGCTCCTTAGCTTCTTCTTCCTTTTTATGCCCTTCCTGGGGCTTTGCTTCATGTGATTTTGTAGGATCTTCTTCCAATTCAACCTCAAACTCTTCATCTGATGTGTCATTAGGTACTGCAATTAGTTCCCTTGCAAGGAATTTTTTAGGTGCCTCCCTGGGTCCTTTTTATTTAGTAAGAGAAATATCCTACAATTTATTTTTCTTTTTCTTGTAAAAAAGCTTCAAAAAATTATTTTGCACATTAATATTAATTGTACCAACTAAATCCATCCAAGGATATCCTAAAATAATATCCACATCATCCATATCTATAGCATGAAAATATGAATGCACCACATATTTATCCATAGTAATATTCAAATCTTAAAAAAATAGAACATTCTCACCCTCAACCTGTGTGCTTTGAATATGTTTTGCAGGAACTTGCAATATTTTAGCCAAGTTAACATTTATGAAATTATGCTTGCAACTAAGGTTAATAGAAACAAAGACCATCTCTTGTTTAATACATCTATGAACCTGTAATATGAAGTTGTCACATGAAAATAAATCCCTAGTGTTATCTCTATCTTTCTTCCCAACATGAGACCACCTATCTAAAATTACTTGTTCATATGCTTAATTTGAAAGTATCTTTAGCTTATCCATGTCAAGCAAATTCCACCATACGAGAGCATAATCTTTTAAACTTGAGAATAGGCAAAGTCTCCAATTCATTCCCCAAGGACCAAGGACCATCATCTTTTCCTATAAAAAAAAACATCTTTGAAAACAAAAATAGGGTTTTGAAGAAAATCACTTACTTTTCATAGAGCTCCTTTATGTAGATAGGGTTTGAGGGGTTAATGTAAAATTATCAAAGAGAGAAGATAACCCTCATAATGATGATAAAAAAGGCAATAATGATGATGTTTACCATCCTTTAAGACCCATGAGGTCTACAAACAAATAAAAGGAAAAAAAATATATTATTCAAAAAGTCATTTATATAATTGAATGTAGTGGAAATGAAAGTACAAAGGTAATTATGGTTTTTGTAAGCGGCCCTGAAGAGTAATTAAGTTAAGAAAATAGGCAAAGTTACATATTATATTATAAAGAGTAGGGTGTGTTAAAAGGAACTTTTGTTCATCCTCAACATCCTTTGTATTATAATTTTACAAATTCACTCATCCAAAAGTGTTTTTGGGTTAATCCAATGACTAGTTCCACTATGGAGGTCATGGATATTGGTTTTGATTTTAAGAATAAACATTTTGTCTTCTAAACTCACAATGATGGAAAAATCATTTTGATCAACCGAATCAAGATTCATAAAATCTTTGGAGTAATTCAATTTCCTCTTATTAATCCTTGAGACCCTAACAACTTGAAAATGCTAAGTTAGTAATGGTAGAACAGTTTTGTACAATCACCTATTTCATCATAGGACATACTTCACATTTACATTTTTCTTCTATTACTACCTTTACAAAATTACAATGGAGATGGGAAACTAATATTAAATCAATTCCCTCTACTACTAAGGTTGTATTTAAAGGAACAATGAATATAATCAAGATACAAGTGTTGGGACAAATCACAACTTCATTATCTCCAACAACATCATCAAAGGTAACAATGAACATAATGATATTAAGATCTCAATAGAAACTTCCATGTTTGCTTAAGCAATAAAGGCTTCATGGTAGAATAATATTACAAGCATAATGCATTCTATGAAGATAATCAATCAAAATATTACATTCAATTACAAAAAATAAAGCCATATATTGTTTGAATAGACTATAATCGGGAAAACAACTTTCTATACATTCAAAAGAACTAGAAGATTGTCAAACTTCGAGAGCATATTGTATAACTCAAAGTGCACAAATCATCGTTGAGGAAAAAAAAAGTGAGCTAACATGTAAATTGACACTAGGTGGAAGCAATGCACAAGAAAGTGACAAATGTAGACATGGATTGGACCATTTTTTTTTTATTTTTTTTTTCCGAGGAGAATTTAAGACTCGTGTCCTTGAAATCATGCTTTGTGGGTCATCTTTTGCTTAAATTAACAATGCATGTCTATGGCTTAGGTGTGTGTGTTAGTTTTGTATCTTAGGGGCATAAGTTTGATGTGTGGATTAGGTGTGTGGGATACGTTTGTGAGTTAGGTGTGTTTCTTAATGTGGGTTAGTGTGCTACTTAGGTTCATGGGTGTGTGGATAGGTACATAGGTTAGGTGCATTGCTTATTTGTGTGACTGTTGTGGATAAATCCAACCTACGGATAAGCCATACCTCCCTTGGACCTACCCTTGGTCTAAGACAGATAACAAAGCTAGATTCCTAAACAATTTTCCCTAGATCTAAACAAAATATTTCCTTTCATGCTAAGAAAGAGTAGAAGAGCATATATTTTCACTAAAGGTTGTCCTCGCATGTCCTCGACTGGTGTAGTCCCATAGATCCAACTCCAACTCCTTTAACCTAATACCTGTACATAAGAGAAAAGCAATACCAATCTACCATTTATTTCCGGTGTTAGGAAAACACAATTCTCATTTAGATATATCCTAATATATTAAAGGTAAGATCAGATATAGAATTCACAAGTGAATACCAATAGTATGAGAGGGGAAAACCATAGATCTATATCAATATGAAATAGATAAGTACATCAAGCTTTTGTTACCTTGAATGCATGATGAGATCCTCTTAATCTCCTTGCTCTTGCTCTTCCTCATCTCTCATTCAAGTAAAGCGAACTTGAACTGAAGGATGAACTGTATGGAGAAGCTCCTCTGAAAATCCAACAATGTGACTTTGTAAACTATTCTTCCTCCCTTTTCCCATGAATGGCATTCCTTATATAGATTGGTGGGGGAGGCTAGGAGGTAGTTCTACATCTCTATAACTTTGTGAACTTCAAGTGTTTAGAGTTACCAAGATCCTACCATGAGATACCCAACTCATCTAACAATAATCTCCTCATAATTCACCAATTATAGAAGGCTACAGAGGTGGTCCCGACCCAACAGTACCACAACTAGCAACCAATTGTGGATGAAATGATATGTAGCCAACGACCAATCATGTTCTATCCAATAGTTCAAGTGTGAACTACCTCAAAAATACTTGAATCTTGGGAAGAATGATGTGTCTCAGTCTGATATCCACCGTGTGTCCTCCACGAGACTCAGGGGTGGCAAATAAGGCAGTAATAGATTCCCCCTAATGTGTGAGGTTAGGAGAGGAACATTTGGTCGAAACACACTGCTATAAAAGGTCACCAACGTGAGGTAGCATGAGGGGAGAGAAAAGAGATCAAGAAGCAAAGGAGTATTTTTAATTAGACACCAAGTATATAGATCATCCTCGAGGTAAGCATACCCGTGCTCGGAAGGGAAACAAAGAATGGTCACCAAAACAATACACTGTGGATCCATGAAGTGAATATGAATTACCATGGCCACAAAAGAATACATGGTGGATCCATTCCATCAATAACATCATAGCCACGAGCAAATACAATGTGGATCTATGTCATAGTATATATACTAGGAAGACATCGAGTATTAAGGAGAGTGCCCCAAAGTCTTTAAAGTATTCATACATAAGTGATATAATCCATTGTAACTTGGGAGGGATGTTATGAAGAAGTGATATGGCCCCAAACCCAAGGTATTCATCCCAAACCACGATGGTATGATTCTACAACGTGTGAATAAATGAGTTGATGTCGAGCATGGTAGAAATTGACTGATTACCAATCATTGAGGTATGTTGTTAACAAATGCGAGGGGACCCACCAATGATGAATATGGACCCAAATGTACCTAGTACAACCTAGAAAGTGTGAATAGAGGATCTGATGTCGAACAATCATAGAATCAATCGATCATGAGTCAATGATGTAAACCCATTGTCGATTGCGAGGAAGCCCACCACTAAGGACTGCAATATCCAAGGTACTAGCCAGTGTCTAAATCCCTCTCCTAGATATTATGTTGAAGTCGATAGGAAGAGATCCAACAAAGGATGGACTTAATGTATCCCCCATCAATCGACATTAAACATGCACCGATAGATGATATGAAGAGATATAATCACCAAGTACAACTGACGCAAGGATGACCGATTCAGAAGGTCAACAAAACTGCAGATGACTGACTTAGGCTTAACATCCCTTGAACATATAGCACAACATGACGATGACTTGATAATGAAACTCAAGATAATGACTACTATAGAACAACAATATAGGATGCATTGAAGCACTCTCCATGATGACTGGAAGAGTAACTAGTAAGAGGAGTATCAGTGACTCATATCAATAGTATGGCTCCTAGGCAAGCTATGACCCAATTGTAAGACAATGACTCAAACAAGTGCCATGATCAAGGGTGACACAACCAACACTGCCATTTCATAAACACAGATCAATGGTAAAAAAACCCACTCATTTTTTAATTTTTTTTTGTCTCCTTCATGTTTTAACGAGTGCAAAAGAGAGATAAAAGTTTGCTTAGTAGTATCTTTTTCGTTGAATTTTAGCGAGCCCGAAACATAGTTAAAAGTATACTCAAAGATGTATTTTTTGCATTCTTTTTAAGAGTATGAAAAAATATTTAAAATGATACTCATAATGGTCTCTTTTTTGTATTCTTTTATGAGTCCAAAAAAGAGTTGAAAGGATACTCGGGATGGTATCTTTTTCATAGTTTAAGGAACACCAAAAATAGTTAAAATTGAGCTCATCTAGGTGTCTTTTCATGGTTTAACGAGTGCAAAATAGAGTTAAAAGTTTTCTCGGTTGGAGAGAACGAGTGGCTTGACAACATGCTTCTATGTTCCAAGTGCATGGAACTGACCTAAGCAACATGAATCCAAACAAGTTCTGGCAAGTGAGGTCCACTCTTGGTAGTTGCTCTCTCCATGGGAATATGGTAATGAAACGAAGGCCAAATAATGCAAGATATGAATTGTCAAGTGTTGCAACAATAGTGGTAAGTAGTAGTAAGGCAAACAACAATGCGACAACAAGCAACAAATGCATAAGTGACTGTAAAGAAAAATCAAAATTTTGGGAACCCCCCTAGGATATGGCTAGAATATAGATGAAGAGACAAGAATGTGACTCAACAAACAAGTCATGACGGGTCTACAAGAGGGTTCCTGGGCCTCCAAGAAATCACAACATGAGCACCAAATGGATATCGAGGTGCTAACTAGAGCGGCCATAAAGGGTAGGCACTACCGTGCAAATTACGACATGCAAAAAGGAGAGGCTAACGTCACAACTTAACAAGATTGGACCTAAGGCACAATAATGGTAGAACAAATGGTCAATAATGAAAAATGATTTCGTAGGGAAAAATCTATCCCTATATGCTAGTTTGGAATTCATACCTTGGGTTTAATGGAAGTCGCCAGTTCTCGCAAAAAGAGTCCATTTTAGCCCTATCAATATATCAAGACTAGATTCCAACGTCAAAAATTGGACAAAAACACATAAAAACCCAACAAATAAGCCCCCAAAATGAAAAAGCTTGAAGTCAATACACAATTTAGGTGGCAAAATGGGTTTTTATCCACCCAACTAGGTTAAAAACAAATTACCATAGTAAAAAAACACATTTTTACATTTGGTAATTGGAGTTTTTGTAAAACCCCCCTTCCAAGCTTGAACTTCTAGAGCGTATTGTGGGAGATCTGTCTAGTGAAATAAAATTTCGTAGTTTCTAAATAATTCTCTATCCGATTCTACATCGTTTCACTCATGTTCTGTCAATTTTGATTGGTGAAATTTTGTGCAAGGTGACTCGATAGAAGTCAATCTACTAAGGGTGTCAGTAGCAATGGTCGCGGATGAGGAGTGCCTTGATCTGTGACTGACAACTCTAGTGAAAACTAGTCAAATGCGACCATGAGGTACAAATTCAGATCCAAAAGATTTCGTCAACGATTTTGGAATTTTAATTGATGGGTTTTGTTGTTGGGATGTTGCAGGATACCCCATCATCATGATAGAGTGTATAGAGCATGTTAATGAGGCAGAGGAGATGTAGACAAGGGTGGACCAACAAAACATGATATTTCGAGCTACTAAAGTTCTTCAAGTGTTCAAACATGAGGTCAAAACCTTATCGGTTGGATAAGTCAATCAATTATCGGGTACCAAAGCAGTAGTGTTTCAATGCGGAGGGGAACTTGTTGACCCTGGAGATCAAGGACATTTACTTTGTCATGGGATTGTCATGACATGGGCCACTCGTAAGGCTGATAGGAGGACCGAGTGGGAAATAGAAGTCCACCATGGATAATATTGTAGAATATCGTCGCCATGGAGCTAGAAAGATGAACAACAAGCTCCCTATCTAAGATGTGGTACATCTTCCTCTGCAGACGATCTTGTTTTCCATCACTCTAGTGGTTGGGTCAAAAATAGTGCATCTGGCCACCAAGGGTCACATTCAATATGCTTTAGCCTTCCTAGAGCCGACAGTCTTTGATTGGTGGTCTAGAGTGCAGGTCAATATGAAAGACCAACTTACTCGATATAAGACAGGGAGACAAACAATTCAGTTACGGGACCATTTTGATCACTTTCTTCTATGAGCGGGTCCCAACCATGTGACCTCGGGTATTGATACTAGATCAGGGGCCTAGTGATCTGAGGATGGTGCGTCAGGCATAGCATATGATCTAAGTCATCAGAGGGAGAGTAGAGTACCACTATGGAACTCGTGGATACTTTGATGGAGAACAAAGTTACCAAATTAATGAGAACTCTTTGGAGTTCTTATTTTTTTAGAGGTTGAATTTAGTGGCTATTTTTACCCATGTTTCAAAAAATGGTGCTACCGGTAGCACCCCTTTTCTTTTTAGAGTTAAAATTGCAAAGTCTTGCAATCATCATCTATAAAGTTGCAAACAAAAACCTTAATCGACCTTGGATACAAAAGGTGGTGCTACTAGCATCACCTGCTTTTTTTAGGTTAAAATTACAACTTGGTTGAAATCATGGTCTCCACAACTAGTACATCTAAAAAAAAAAACTTAAAATCAACCTTTGAAAGTAAAAGTGGTGTTAGAAGTAACACCCACTTTTGTGCATGGTTAACATTACAATTTGTTTGAAACCATAGCCTTGACAACTAGTATCATTGCGAACCAAGACCACAACATTAACCTCTAAATTGAAACATGATGCCATAGATAACACATTTTTTTTTTAGATTAAAATTGCAACATTTTTTTGACAAATATAGAGAAAAAACCATCAAACAAATAGAAAAAAATCATGTTTTTTTTCAAAAAAAAATAAATAAAAACAACAAAAATGAACAATTTAATTAAAAAAACTTAATAATATTTAAAAATGTGCAAAAAACAATTCAAATTGAAAAAAAAAACTCAAACAAAAAAGGACAAAATTAAAAGAGGACAAAATTAAAAGATTGTATATCATGTTTTTTTCAAAAAAAACAAAAAAAAAACAACAAAAATGAACAATTTAATTAAAAAAACATAATAATATTTAAAAATGTGCAAAAAAACAATTCAAATTGAAAAAGAAAACTCAAACAAAAAAGGACAAAATTAAAAGAGGACAAAATTAAAAGATTGTATATATTATTATTAAAATATTGAAAAAAAATAATTTGAAAAAATAACTTTATATTATTTTAAGCGACAAAAGAAATTAAAAAAGAAATTTCAAAGAATAAATTTAATTTAATTTTTTTTTAAACTATAAAAAATTAATTATAAAACAAAACAAAATTTAAAAAACAAAAATTTAAACACATTAACTTTTAAACTATGTAAAATAAAAACGTTTANAAACTATAAAAAATTAATTATAAAACAAAACAAAAATTTAAACACATTAACTTTTAAACTATGTAAAATAAAAACGTTTATTAAAAATTAAAAACAAAATAAATATTTTTGTAAAAAATAGAAATTAAAAAAAAAAAGTAAAACATTAATGAAAATTTTAAAATAAAAAAAATGGACAATTTTTTTTTTAAATGGCCTTTGTAGAGGGGAGGGGAGCGGGCGATTCTTGGAATCGCCCCTCCCCCCAACATATGCTCGTTCCATCCTCCCAACCACCCACAATATATATGCTAAGTCCCAGCCCTGCCTCCTCCCCCACTCGACCCACGTGGCCCACTCGCTCCCATGTCCATCGTCCACTCTACTACCAACTCCTTGTCATCCCACCCGTAACGAGCAATGGGGTTACAATCAATGTAGGTTTTTTAGGGTATAGTCTCAAAATATTTGCAATTTTAAGTAAAAAAAAAATGTGCTACTTGTAACACGATGTTTGGATTCAGAGGTTGATTTTGTGATTTTGGTTTACAATGATACCGATTGTCAAGCTCATTGTTTCAAATAAGTTGTAATGTTAACCCTGAAGAAAAGGGGGTGCCAATGTTAGCACCTCTTTTTGTTTCGAGGATCAATTTTAAGGTTTTTATTGTAATAGTACTGATTGTCAATTCTACGATTTCAACCAAGTTGTAATTTTAACCTTGAAAAAAAAGAGTGATACTAGTAGCGCCACTTTTTGGAACAAGGATATTTTAACCACACACCAAAAAAAGGGTGCTACTGGTAGCGCCACTTTTTCAAACGAGGGTTGATTTTGGTGTTTTTGAGCCAAAAATATGGCTTTTTTGGGCTAGAGTTATCGTTTTGAGGTCACAATTCTTGTTAAGTTGGTAGTTATGTTGGAAGGGCCAGATAGTAGCCATCGAGGACTTCCCTTATGAGGGGACTGACTACCGATAGGATCTAGAGTTGACACTCCCCTCGGGAGAACAATACAGACCACTCGGTAAGTGTTGTGAAAAATATTTTTTGAACTTTCACTTTTATAATGTTTTTGGATTTTTAGAATATGCATATTTTTTTTGATGCAATATGACTAACCAAATGATTGTATTGACACAAATGTGGGACTAGAACTGCCAATAGGATGGGATTGAGCCCACCGCAGGAGCGGTGATGAAAACACTTCAGAGGAAGAGAGAGGGGGTGATTTCGAGGATCTCCACAAGGTGCATAGAAACTTAGAGGGGCTAACCATGGGAGTGCCCCCTGTATATGGATGGATAAAGGGATAACCACCCCACTATGCAAAGTTTCCCCTAGGAACAATGGTATATGTGGAAGGCATAGAGATTATAGGAAACAATGTGCTACCACCCCATTGTGCAAAGTCTCCCCTATGAACAATGGTATATGTGGAAGGCATAGAGATTATAGGAAATAATGTGCTACCCCCATCGGATATTGAATACCCCAGAAACATTATTGTCCCCAGACCGATTAGGAACATCCCCAATGATCCAAAAATGCTTAGACACCACTTATTCTTGAAAATATATACATGCAGTACTAACTTGTTTCCGTATAATTTCTAGGATCTATTGAGGTCATTGCAAAAATTTGATGATGCGATTTGAACCCAAAAACTCATAAAACTGAAGAAACACATGTAACATGACTCACATATGTCAATTTAATCGATGCTATTAAATTACATTACTCAAAACAATAACATAAATTCACCATTGAAATCCTTGTGAAATTATGAAACTTTTGACTGTAAACTCGACCACTTTCCAAACTTGCTCAAATTCACACGCTTTGGCACACAAAACAATGCATTAAATACTCATAAATAACAAATTGAGTACATAGTTTTTCAAATGACCTCAAATAAAAAAAATAGACCTCATATTCATGATCCTTGTGAAAAATCGTGCAATTTTGATTTGCAACACTTGAAATTCCGTCAAGGTACCATTTGGCACACTTTATGGTGCAATACAAAATTAAGTTGTACTTGCATGTACTTCTATACAGTCCATACAGTCTCGAAATCCATGCATACCTTGAACTTCATGCAGTCTCAGACTCTGTTCCTCGGGATGTGTGTCATTTTTTTTTACTGTGTGCAACATTGGTATTTGTGCCCATTAAATAGTCCTAATCTCCAACCTCCCACACGAAATTAGTGCCAACTTGTTTGCTAAATTCAACGAGAATCTTTGCTATATATGGAGTGTTGGTGTAGTGGTTAGAAATGTCTTTTATTATAGTGGAGGTTTTAGGTTCTATTCTCGTGTATGCACATTCATTGGTTATATGTTATACATATTATATAGTTTTTTTTAAACATTTGTTGGTTGGTTAAGTGGTAATTAATATATATTATATATAATATATATGCCAACAAACTCCTGCCAAAATATGTACTAAGCCCTCGCACTGTATGGTGTAGGTCGTATGGTATAGGGTAAGGACCAGGAGCTGGGGGCTAGCCCTCGACCCTTTTTCTTCCCCAAACGAACTTTAATACAAATACATATATATTAATTGCCATATAGAAGTTAAGAACTACATGGTGGCACGTTGGTTGTGGGAGATTTGGAGGTCATGGGGTCGATTTCCGCGAACTCCATAAAATTTTACATAACTTGAACCATTACAGGCCACTGAGGGGCTGCCATGTGGTAGCGTCTCATTGGCTAATTTGTGCCATGTCTCATTAAATAGTTGGACCACTTGGATGCCAACTCAATTGTTGTCGAATTTGGCACATCACTTGTTTTTGTATGAAGATGTGTCACTATTTACGTCACCATGCCACGTGTCACCCTCTGGTGGTGCCACGTGGCACCCCTATTTTGCCTAGTTTAACCAAACTTTGACTACCCATAAATTTGGCATACGAGCTTTGTTTGACACGTCGTTTGCACCGTTGGAAAGATGACGATGAGATCTATGCAATGATGTCATTTTTTTAGATGACTTGATATGTTCAAATTTTGAGCATTTATGGATCCCTTGGGACCTCTATGAGTGTTCTCGATCCTCCTAGACCTCTGTGAGCATTTTGGATCCTCCTGGATCACCCAAAACCACTAAGTATATTCCAAACGAAGGAAAACTAGCACTCAACATTATCAATATCCTCGTCGAAATGGTGGAGGTGGAAGGAATTCTACTCCCCATGCCGAAGCCAAGGCTTGGCCCCCCATTGAAAACATATTCATTTGTAGGCATCGAAACAGATGGGATGGGTGTAGGAATGATTGGTATACTTATGGAAGGAAAAGAGGACACAACCAACATCCCCCAAATGGAGACACTTGTGGAAACAGGTATGGACAGTGTAGGTCCAATGACACTTAGAGATGACAAGGTGGACATCGTTGGGATGCCCACTGCCACGCTTGTCGACGAACTTGAAGGCTGGTGTAAATTGGATAAAAAACTTTGGCCTGACATGATATAAGGATCACCAAACAAAGAAAATGGCTCACTGAAGATTTCCCTAACATGAACGAGTATAGGGTTGTCAAGACCAGTCAAAGGAGGGTTAAAACGTGGTAGAGGACTTTCGTCGACCACTTCCACTTCGACAAACTCACTCTCCTTGGACCTGTTATTAGACTCTTCAAATTCTTGTTCACCTAGCTTGCATCGCTTAAGAGGTGGTTGTTCCTCTCTGATAGGTGCAGGTCCTCATTGTCGATAGGACCAGTGATGTGGTTGTTTAGCCATAATGAATAATATGTGTTAAAACTAAAACCACAATTAACCTAAGTTCGACGTAGATTCAGAAACAAAGATAACACCCCTAAAAAATCTAGGCCAACAACAGGAAAATCAATGGATCATGGTTCCTGTTGAAAACCAACCCTTTGGGGGAGATGAAGTCCCCAAAATATTGGCTAGAGAAGGTGCAAGGAATAGTTACGATAATCTACACAAAGCATCCTTGATCGATGCAAGTACCATTTATTAAGGAAGACACCCTCTGGGGGAATTGAAATTGTGATTGAACATCTGTCCTAGGTACCTAGGAATGGTCACTAGGGTTTCCACTTCACAATTGATGAACAGGTGAATTGTCATAGGTCTGACCACACGTAAGGGTAGGGTAATTAAGCCTAAATCTTCCAAAGCACTAACTCATAGGGACACTTGGGCACTAATAAAACCCTCGTATATGTAGTAGTTGAAGCAGTCTAGCAAACACCAAGACAAACAGAGAGGGGTAATCACCCTACTTGCCCCAATGTGACCTTGTGCTTTACTCATGTTTCAAAGGAGGCTCATGACACATTGGTTGTGAAAATGGGTTTATACACTCTTTAATGACGTCTAGGTTTCATTTTGTGGCCTTGGAGAGTCAATTCTCCAATCGTGCACTAAGGCCCTAATCTTGTTTATGTTGGTGTTGCTATCAAGAAAAAGATTCTAATTATTTTTAGATTTATTGTTCTTTTTCTTATGGTTGTTTTTAAGTAAAGGGAAATGAATGAAACTTCAATGGTGTGTTCTTGACTCTTTTCAAATCCAAAGCAATGCAAAAAATGAAGTGAAACAATGCAATATTTTCACTTTCGATGAATGCTAGCTAAGGAAGGGAGGAATACCTTTCTTTACAAGTTTTATAATCAACAACCTCACAACCACAAAACAACCATGCAAGGCAAGCCAATAACTAAACAAGATATTTTAATCAAACACAATGATGCACTTTGTTCTTCAAATGCTCAAAAGATTTTATGAAAGCAAGTTTTTTTTTTTCATCTTCTATTGATATACAACAAGTTTCTTAAACTAATTAAGAAAAAAAAAATTGCAAACAAAAAACCAACAAACAACACACAAGGGTTGTAGGATATCGATAGTGATGCACCAAAGCACACTCCAATGTCTTTATGAGAATCACAACCCAAAATTTACAATGTGATCTAGCAATGTAAACCAAATGCGAAAAGGCACTCACAAACCAAGTGCAAAAGGGAAAGAAGAGACAACCAGATCTAAAAATATCTATTGGGTGTGTTGTCCCAATCTATACTTCACTAGACAAATATCACATGCAAACAAGTAGTCCCAACAAAATATTAAAAAAACCTCAAATTCACTTCAAATGAAAATAGCAAAAAAGAGGTTCGAATAAAGGGAGGATTAGAATGATCAGATCACCTATGGGCTCATCAAACTAGATACATCCAAATGCGATCAAGGAAATTCAAGGAAACTTGAAAAACAATCACTTATGGGGGAGGTCGCAACCCAACAAGTTTCCAGCTAGCGACCATCTGTAGGAGGTCGTAAATAAACATGCATGGAGCTCGTGATCGATCGCTCTAGTATGAACTACTCAGTTGCAATCGTTTGTAATTTTTTTGGAAAAAGCCCAGATCTAATAGATCTTAACGATCTATGACGAGTCGCATAAATGTCAACATTTTACATCCTTTTTTCTCTATTCCTAATCCTTTTTCACTTACTTATGACCTTGTATTAGTTTGTTTTAATGTTTATGTGTGGGATTTAGAACCAAAGTTTTTTCCATTGCATTTCCTTAGTATTTCGTATGAATTATGGTTAAATATTATATAAATAACATATTTTGCATTTATCTTTGAAAAATAGGTACGCCTATTGATTGTTGCAAAACTAGTTGTCACTGTTGTTACTCATACAACAAAAAATCTATGAAGTGGGTGCTTTATATTTTTAATATGAGACAACATCATATCAACATAAGGTTATCCTCAAAATGTCTCAACAACCCAAATCGTACTTTTTGAGAAATCAACATTTTATCACTTCGTGCAACACTAGAAGCTACAACACCCATACATTTATTACAACACCCACGTAGTTGTTGCAACACCAACTCAGTTGATGCAACACCCACATAATTATTGCAACACCAACACAGTTGTTGCAACACCCACAATGATGCGGCAACATCTCATGATGCTGGAACACCATCCTGTTGTTGCAACACCATCTTGATGCTACTACACGGTTGTTGCTACAATTGTTATTACATAGTTGTTGCTACTCCATGGGATAGTTGTGTGGCTCCACATAAAGTCAATCTTGAACCACCACCAACCATGGAAAATATAAGTTATATGGATTAATTATGAATAATGGATTTTCCATATGCATAAATCCATTTTTCTACAATTTCATATTTTCCAATTTAATTTGGGTAGCTACAATTTATTTGCCGGATATCCCAAATTATAATTTTAATAGTTTGAAGACAAATGAGGCAGTTTGTTGTTGGATATGGGTGCAGATTTGATTTTCCACACAAGATTTGAAGATCTCCATGGCATATATTATGCATCTAAGAAGTGAAACATTATTCAAATCCATTTGGGATGTGTTTTGACCAAGTTGTTATAAGCTACATCTCCAACTTCAAATTTGACTTCAAAGGCATCCTAAAGTCAAGAGTTAACAACAATCTTGGAATTCTTAGACAAGTTGTTAGGAAGGATCTTGGAATTGTGTATTTATTAGCAAATTGTTAGCAAACCACATGAGAAACTTGTGGATCTCATTTATTATTTGTTTCAATAAAATTTATGTATAAAAGAGAGTTCCTTCTCCATTCTACGAGGAGGACTCTTGGAGCACAAGTCCAAATTATGATGGAATAAAAGTATATTTTCTGAAATTTCATCCTAATTTAGATTTTAGTTTTATAATTTATGCAATATGTAATTAGAATTAATTTATTTACATCATAGATTAGTTGTAGATTAATTTAATTGATTTGTGTTACACATGTAGCGAGTGTTGATATAAAATAATATCAACATTATGTTCTATGGGGCAGGGCCCCATAGAATAGAACAAAGTGTTGTAGG